>PVKV010007419.1:62354-96340 GCA_004027835.1 Alouatta palliata | reverse complement strand
CACTGTGTTGACAAGTTGACTAGTCTTGTGCCACCTAATCAGATTTATATGTACGGTGACACGTCAAAGATGTTAAAGGCTGCAGTTAAAGGTTAATAAGGCTTTGGTTGAATCTGAACAGCCAAATTGAAAATCTTTTATTTTTTTCCTACAACTTACCACTCAGTTTAAAATAAAACCCCCCATTTGAGTATCTTCTAGATTTTGCTATTTGGAAGGGTAGAGAAAAGTAGAATTCCTCTGGAAAATGTATGAAATAACATTTCTTTACTCTCAGATCTCAATAACTTAAATTTTTGGGCTGGTGGAGTTTGCAAGATATCAATAAACCAGTCATCTCCGTATGATAGTTATGGATTACCCATGCCTTCACACGGGCCCGGCCACTGTGTAGACACATAGGGAAGCAGAGCTACCAGCACCTGCCTGGGCAACATGGTGAAACCTTGTCTCTACTAAAAATACAAAAAATTAGCTGGGCATGGTGGTGCACGCCTATAATCCCAGCTATTCGGGAGGGTGAGGCAGGAAAATTGCTTGAACTCAGGAGGCAGAGGTTGCAGTGAATCGAGATTACGCCACTGCACTGCAGCCTAGGCGAAAGAGCAAGACTCCATCGGGGGTGGTGGGGGGGAATACAGTACACTGAAAAGTAATCCTATTTTTAACTCAGTTTTGGATTGTTTGTGAAGGCCATTGCTTGGGATAACAAAAGCAAAGGGAGAAGGAAGAGAAACAAGAACAGATACAAGAAATAGAAGCAACAGCATAAGAAATGAAGACAAACAAGAAAATGATTAGGAGTAGAAAAACTAGACTGAAGGAAAGGAAAGAGAATAGGTAAGGGAATCAGGAGGCCTATTAAACCTTTCAACCTCCCCCTGATTCATGAAATTTGATAAAGTCCAAGACTATCTCAATAAAAAAAAACAAGCAAAAAGATACACAGTCACCCCCCAAACTTTATTAATGACACAATGCTGCCACTGATGCCTGGCTTAGGTGCCAGCAGGTGGAGGGCGCCCTCCAGATTCTGCAGGAGAAGCAGGGAAGACTCCTTGTCTCGGCTGCGACTCCGCCATTGCTGCAGAGGCCCAAGGTACCACATCCGCAGCTTCCTACCCACCCCAAGCCAGGCCAACCCGCAGTGCTCCTACCAGCCTTCCTAGTCCCCAGACTTGCTGCTGGTGCCACCACTACAGCTGATGCCAATTCCACTGCTGTTGCTCTCAAAGCAGTGGCCCATCCTATAAGGTTCTTACCACCTGGCCACCGCCACAGCCCTGTCCCTGCCCTGGTGGCAGCCAGCCACCCTCCTACCTTTTCAAGGCTCTGCAGTGTCCATCGCTGCCACCAATTGCAGTGAGGTGAGCCGTGGTGCCACAGGATCCAGCCTCCAGCATACGGCAGGTGGCTCTTCTTTCTCCTGTCAAGAAACAGCTGGGTGGGCAAAGCCAGAAAAGCCTAGAACAGGATGCAGAGAGTGCTAGTGTTAGAGCCCTACCTTGTCATGCTGGCCACTAGGTGGCAGGGGCCGGTTTCAGCTAAGGCACTCACACTGACCCTCCAAAGTCCAGCCTCTCCTTTGGCCCAAGCTGGCCAGGAACTGGGGCCTGGAGACACCATGGTGCCTGGGCTTCCTACTCCACAGGAACTGCTGGGCCCACCGGGCTGCACTCTGGAAGCAGGAGCAGCAGAAACAGCCCCAGCCAGCCCTCCCCACCAAGGTGCAGGTTCCCATTCCTGGGGCCTCCACCACAGGGCCCTGTCACCCCATGGTGTCTGCTACTGTGTACTCAGGGTTCCCAGATGGTCTCCACAACACAGAATGAGAGAGCACGGGCCTGGAAACCACTGTGGGGCTAGGCGCCCTGCTGTGCTCAGGCTTTTCATGGAAACGCTGTGTGCCCGCCACACAGGAGACGGCCCTCTGGAGTCTGGGGAGTGGAGGACCACTCCTCTGTCAGAGACCACCACTGTCACTGACACCTCTGCCAACTGCCGCTGGCAGTGCAGCCCCCCAAAAAAGCCCCTTAACCTGCCACCATCAGTTTAGCCCCAGGTTAGTGCCAACACTCTGTCCCCCACTGCCGGCTGTGTAGCACCTGATGGCAGTCCCCAACCTGCCCCTGCCTTAGACCCTGCAGCACCCGATGGTGCCCACAACCCTCCCCCTGCTATGGGCAGCACAGCCCAGGATAGTACCCCCGACCCATTCCCTGCCGTGGGCAGTGTAGCCACAGATAGCGCCCCCAACCAGACCCCTGCTGCAGGCAGAGATGTCCCCACATGGCATCCATCCCGCCCCCACCGCAGACAGTGCAACCCCGGATAGCGCCCCAACCTGCTCCCCACCGGGAACAGTGCAGCCCGAGATAGCACCCTCAAACCCACTCCCTGCCTCCGACAGTGCAGCCATAGATAGTACCCCAAACTCCTTTCCCACCTCGGGCAGTGCAGCCATAGATAACACCCCAAACTCCTTCCCCACCTCGGGCAGTGCAGCCATGGATAGTGCAGGTAATCCCCGACAGCACACCCACCTAACCTGCCCGTTCCACAACCAATGTGGCCCCGTATAGCACACTCACCCACTCCTTGCCAGGCAGTGCAGACCCCCGATAGCACCTAACCTGCCCGCCACCCCTCCCAACTCAGGCAGTGTATCCGGCCCCAGTAGCGCCCCCAACCAAGCCTCCATCCCCTCTCCACAGGCAGTTTGGCCCCCAGTAGCGCTCCCAACAACCCCCCCACCTCTGCCTCAGTGTAGTCCCTGATATCTCCCTGAACACCCCCTCCCCACTGCCAGCAAGGTAGCACCCTATAGTGACCCTAACCTGTCCCTCACCATCATAGTGCCCCCAACCTGCTTCCTGCTGTGGGCAATGCAGCCATGGATCGTGCCCCCAGCCAGCTCCCAGAAGCAGGCAATGATGCCCTGGATATCACACCCCTGACCCACCGTGGGCAGTGTAACACCCGATAGTGCCCCCAACCCACCCCTCGCCGCCAGCAGTGTTGCACTGGATAGTGCCCCCAACCCGTCACTGACAAGGACACTGCAGTATCTGATAGCTGCCCCAACTCACCTCCCACCACGGGCAGTGCATCCCTGGATAGTGCCCCCAAAATGCCCCACTGCTGCTGGCGGTACAGCTTGGAATAGTGCTCCAACCCACCCCTAGCCACCGGCAGCGCAACCCCCATAGGGCCCCCAACCCTCTCTCCTCGCGGTTAGTGCCTCCCTAGATAACACACCCAACCAGCCCCCACAACACTGGCAGTGACACCATGGATAGCGCCCACTGGCCATGGCAGGGCACCCCCAACTCGGCCCCGACGCTGCAGGCAGTGTGCCTGGGATAGCGAACCTATCCTGCCACCTTTTTCATTTTTGGCTGTGCTGTAGCCTCCTTCGTTGTCACCAACCGCCAATAGCGAGGTGAGCCACGATACTGCAGGCCCCAGCCTCCAGCGCGGAGGGGTACCAAGCAGCTAGACAGGCTGACCCATAAGAGCTCTAAGCAAGGGCACGGAGCAGCTAGACCGCCCGACCCAGAAGAGCCTGAAATGGTCAGACGCCCCCTTAGCATCTTTTATATACCGAGGTTACGCAAAGGAAGTTTCTGGACTACATGTTCTGATTGGATGAGAGAAACCTCTCCTCGGACTGCATTTTGTTATCATGTTCTGATTGGTTATCCTAAGACTTCCTCTCATCCAGTCAGAACATGGAAATAAAGCCCAATTAGAGTAGACCTAGAAGTTTTCTCTCATCCAATCAGAACCAGTAGTCCAGGCACTTCATTTGCATGAACGCCATATATAAAGGAAGTGAAGTGGGGCGGTTCCGCCATTCTAGAGTGTTGTTGGTCGGCGTGAGTAGCTGCGCCGTACCTGGGTTACGGAAGAAGGAGGGAGTAGTCAGCCCCCTGCCGGACATGCTGGAGGCTGGAGCCTGCAGTGTCATGGCTCGCCTGGCTGTTGCGGTGGGTGTCGGCGAGGGAGACTCCAGCGCAACCGGAAAGGTAAAAAGGTGGCAGGTTAGGTTGGCCATCACAGGCCGCACTGGCTGCGGTGTGGGGGGCGGGTTGTGGGCGCCCTGCTATTGGCAGTGGGCGCTACCCAGGGCGTCACTGCCTGTGTTGGGGGCCAGGTTGCGTGCTCTGTGAGACGTCTCTGCCCGAGGAGGGGAGTGGGTTGGGGGCGCCGCCTGGGTTTGCGCTCGTTGTGGTTGGGGGCGGGTCGGGGCACTATCCCAAGCTGCACTGCTAGCGGCAGTGGGGCGTTTGCGGGCAGTATCTGGGGATGCACTACACGCAGTCGGGGGTGAGTTGTGGGAGCTATTGGGTGCTGCAATTCCTTCGTCGGGCGTGGGTTGGAGCCGCAATGGGGTGTTAAACTGCCAACGGTTTGTGGGGGGAGTGATATCCAGGGCGTCATTACCGGCGTCTGGGAACTGATTAAATCGAGTAATTCCACTTCTGGAACTTTGTCTTGAGGAAATAAACCCTCAGTTAAAGATTATAAATGCATTCATGGGGGAAAAGTGGAAACAGCCTAAATGTCAAGCAGTAGGGGAAGGTAAAATAAACTACACGACATCCTTGGTAGGGAATATTAAGCAGTCGTTCAATATATTTTTCATGGTTGTAATAAAATAAACATTTTAAGACAGATGACAGTGTCTTAATTATTTCTATCTTTAGTAATTTATGAAGTCCATTCCTTTTGTGTAAGAAAAAAATAGAATTTCCTTTTGAAATAACTGAATTATGTAATCGTTACAATCGAGATATAGCACGTTTCCACCCATTCCCCATATTTCTTCATGCTTTTTTGGTAGTCAAAGCCTGTCTGTAACCCAGCCATGGAAACCACTGATCACTTTTTGATCCTGTAGCTTTTCTTTATCCATAATAGTATAGAAATACAATCATTAAGTATATAATTTTTCTTTAAAAAGTTAATCTTGTATTTTGAGGTAATTGTAAGCCTTCCCATGCAGTTGTGATAATACAGAGGAATTCTGGGTACTCCAGCCAGTTTCCTCAAGGGTAACACCTTGTAGCGCTGTAATAACAGATCACAGCCAGGATATTGGCATTAATACAGCAAGGAACAGAATGTTTCCCTCTCAGACTTCCCTCATGTTACCGTTTTATGGAAACACTCAAGGTCCAAACCCCTCCTTAACCCCTGGCAACTAATCATTTGGTCTCCGCATGTGTGATTTTGCCCAGAGTGTTCTATGAATGAATCATAAAGTAAGTGACCTCTGGGGACGGGCTTCCTCCCACTCAGCGCATTTCTCTGGATGTTCTTCCAGGTGGCTGGTTACATCGTAGTTTCTTTTTATTGTTGAATAGGACTCTAAGTATGTAGACTTTTGAGTCTGGCTTCTTGAGTTCAGTTTAACAATGTTGCAATTCACTCAAGTTGTGTTAATTATCAATAGTTTGTTCTCTTTTACTGCTGAGTAGGATTCCATCTGTGAAGGCCTCACAGTTTGTTTCTAGGATCGTGTCCATTTAGTACACATTTAAAATACATTGGCATAAAGTTCTTTGTAAGATCTGCTTACCCATCACTGCTGCTTCTGTAGATGTGTTTTCCTTTTAATTTTTAGTTTAATCTTTTAAACTTTCATTTTAGTTTCATGGATACACATGCAGGTTTGTTCTATAGATAAACTGCATGTCCTGGGGGTTTGATGTGTAAGGAATATCGCCGAGTTTAAAATGAGGAAACTGAGACCACCCTAGGAAAATTAAATGCCAATTTATTAATCTCCCGGGCGAGGTTCTGTGGTCCGGACGGGGGTGCCAGAGAAGTCGCGCTTGACTTCTTAGGCAAGGAATTTTATAGGGGTCAGAGGCCATCAGGTGGACACTGGGAGACAAAGCATAGGGCAATTGATTGGGTATTGGGAAACAGAGCTTGGTCCGGACGAGCTGCTACTGGTAGGCGGGATTTTCGGTGCGCGGGCATTAGAGGCGATTGATTGGCTATTGGGAAACAAAGCATGGGGCAATCGATTGGATATTGGAAGCAGGGTTTTTCAAATTTCGGCGGGGTTTTTCAGCGGGCTAGGTGCGGAGTGCAGGTTTGGGTGGGGAGTGCAGAAGTGGGCGTTAGGGAAGCTACGTGACGGAGCTCAGGTAAGCGCAGAAGGCTCAGGTAAGCGCAGAAGGGTGACGTCGTTTCCAGGCTTAGGGAGGGATGGGCGTGTCCGAGCTCCCAGCGAGGCAGCGGACCTTACATGATGTACATATTGCTTTGTTACCAGATAATAAGCATAGTACCTGATAGGTAGTTTTTTTATCCTCACCTTCCTTCCACCTTCCACCCTCCACCCTCAAGTAGGCACCTGTTGTTCCCTTCTTTGTGTCCCTGTGTACTCAAAGTTTAGCTTCTGTTTATAACTGACAACATGTGGTGTTTGTTTTTGTGTTTCTGTGTCTGCATGAGGTCACTTAGAATAACGGCCTCCAGCTCCATTACTGTTGCTATGAAGGACATTAACTCATTCTTTTTTATGGCCGAGTAGTATTGCATGGTGTATATGTACCGTATTTTCTTTATCCAGTCTAGTGTCGATGGGCATTTAGGTTAATTCCATGTCTGCTGTTGTGAATAATGCTGCAATGAAGATGCGTATACATCTCTTTTTGGTAGAACAATTTCAGTTCCTTTGGGTATATAGCCAAGAATGGGATTGCTGAGTTGAATGGTAGTTCTGCCTTAAATTCTTTGAAGAAATCTCGAAACTGCATCTCACAGCGGCTGAAATAATTTACTTCCCAACCAGTGGTGTGCCCACCAGCAGTGTGTAAGTGTTTCATATTCTCCAGTCTTGCCAGCATCTGTCATTTTTTTTGACTTTTTAGTTATGGCCATTGTAAGTGGTGTGAGATAGTAACTCATTGTGGTTTTTACTTGCATTTCTCTAATAATTAGTGATGATGAGTGTTTTTTCATATGCTTATTGGCTGCATATATGTCTTCTTTGGAAAGGTATCTGTTCATGTCCTTTGCCCACTTTTTAACTGGGTTGTTCATTTTTTCTTTGTTAATTTAAGCTCCTTGTAAATGCTGGATATTAGACCTTTGTCGGATGTATAGATTATGATTATTTTCTCCTATTCCGTGAGCTGTATTTAATGTGTTGAGAGTTTCTTTTGCTGTACAGAAGATCTTTAGTTTAATTAGATTCCATTTGTCAATTTTTGTTTTTGTTGCAATTGCTTGCTTTAGGCATCTTTGTCAAAAATCTTTGCCAGTGCCTATGTCTAAAATGCTACGTCTAGGTTTTCTCTCAGGGTTTTTATAGTTTTCAGTTTTACATTTAAGCATTTAATCCATCTTGAGTTTATTTTTTTATACGGTGTAAGGAAGGGGACAGCTTTCAGTCATCAGCATATGAGTAAGTAACCAGAAATCCAAGCATCATTTATTCACTAGGGAGTCCTTTCCCCATTGCTTTTTTTGGTCAACTTTGTGATGAATCAGGTAATTGTTTCTTTTTCTTGCCTGATTGCCCTAGCTATGACTTCCAGTACTATGTTGAATAGGAGTGGTGAGAGCAGGCATCCTTATCTTGTTCCAGTTCTCAAGGAATGCTTCCAGCTTTTGCCTGTTCAGTATAATGTTGGCGATGGGTTGGTCATAGATTGCTCTTAATATTTTCAGGTCTGTTTCTTCAGTGTCTGGTTTGTTGAGAGTTAACATGAAGGGATGCTGAATTTTATGAATAGCCTTTTCTGCGTCTATTAAAATGATCATGTTATTAATTTTAGTTCTGTTTATGTGATGAATCACATTTATCAATTTACATCTTTGAACCAAGCTTTCTTCCCAGGGATAACACCTACTCCATCATAGTGGGTTACATTTTTACATCCTGCTGGATTTGGTTTGCTAGTATTTTGTTAAGGATTTTTGTGTCTGTATTCATCAGTGATACTGGTCTGAAGTAGTTTTGGTGGTGGTGTGTGTAAGGGTTATTGTTGAGTTTAAAAACAGTATGTCTTTGACAGGTTTTGGTATCAGAATGATACAGGTCTCACAGAATGAGTTAGAGTCTCTCGTCAATTTTTTTTTTTTTTTTTTAATAGTTTCAATAGGAATGGTACCAGCTCTATTTTATATGCTTCGTTGTGTTCCGTTATGAATCCATCTGTTGTTGAGCTTTTTCTGGTGGTTAGGCTTTTAATTACCAATTCAATTTTGGAACTTGTTGGTCTGTTCAGGGTTTGCATTTCTTCCTGGTTCAGTCTTGAGAGGTTGTATGTTTCCAGGAATTGATCTATTTCTTGTAGGTTTTCTAGTCTGTGTGGATAGAGATGTTCTTTTTTCTTTTTGAGACAAGAGTCTCGCTCTGTCGCCATGCTGGAGTGCAGCGGCGCGATCCCTGCTCACTGCAACCTCCACCTACCTGGTTCAAGCTGTTCCCGTCTCAGCCTCCCGAATAGCTGGGACTACAGGCATGCACCACTACACCCAACAAATTTTTTGAATTTTAGTAGAGACACGGTTTCATCATGTTAGCCAGGATAGTCTAGATCTCCTGACCTCGTGATCTGCTCACCTTGACCTCCCAAAGTGCTGGGATTACAGGCGGGAGCCACAGCCTCCCAGGCAATAGAGGTGTTGTTAATAGCCTGGTGGTTTTCTTTTGTATTTTGATGCAGTCAGTGGTAAAGTCACTTCTGTCATTTCTGGTTGTTTATTTAAATCTTCTCTCATTTTTTTCTTTATTAATCTACCAAGCAGTCTATTTTATTTTTTCAAAAAAACCAACTTCTGATTTCATTGATCTTTTGTACAGTTTTTTGTATCACAATTTCATTCAATTCAGGTGGATTTTGGTTATTACATTTCTTCTACTAGCTGTGGGATTGTGTGCTCTTGGTTTTCTAGTTCTATAAGGTGTGATTTAGGTTGTTGATTTGAGATCTGACTTTTTGATGTGGGGTTTTAGCTCTGTGAACTTTCCTCTTAACACCATTTTCGCAGTGTCCCAGGGATTCTGGTATGTTTTATCTTTGTTCTTGTTAGTTTCAAAGAATTTCTTGATATCTACCTTAATTTCGTTGTTTACCCAGAAGTCCTTCAAGAGCAAGTTGTTTAATTTCCATGTAATTGTGTGGTTTTGAGCAAATCTTCTTGGTATTGAGTTCTATTTTTATTGTACTGTGGTCTGAGAGTGTGGTTGGTAAGATTTTGGTTTTTTTTTAATTTGCTGCGAATTGTTTTATGGCCAATCATGTGGTTGATTTTAGAGTATGTGCCATGTGCAGATGAGAAGAATATATATTCCGTTGTTTTGAGTAGAGAGTTCCATATATGGCTGTTAGGTCCATTTGGTGATGTGTCAAGTTCATGTACTGATTATTTTTGTTTTCTGCCTTAATAATCTGTCTAATACTGTGAGTAGGATCTTGAAGTCTACTATAACTGTATGGCCATAGTCTCTTCTAGGTCTCTAAGAACTTGTTTTATGAATTTGGGTGTTTCTGTGTTGGCTGCACATATATTTAGGATAGTTGTCTTCTTGTTGAATAGCACTCTATAATTATGTAATTCTTTTCTTTGTAATGTAATCTATGGTTTCTTTATTTTCTATGATAAATCTTACAAAAGACTTTCATTATTTATCTTGCTCAAAGAACTGAGTTCTGGCTTTGTTATTTCTATTATTATCTTTTTTATTTCATTAGTCAATTTTCTCTTTTATAAATGTCTATTGAACTTTTTCCTATTGGAAGTTAATTACCCCACATTATGTATTTTTTATTTGTTTCATTTTTCTACATTCTTGTTTTTCACTGGAGAAATCAAATTTTCCTCTGCTTTTTTTTAAGTTGCACATTCTAATATTGTGCTATAACATCCCCCAGCTCACACCCATAATCACAGAACCTTGTCACCACTCCGTTTTTCCCCATTACAGGCGTGTTCTTCACACAGTCCCCTCAGCTCCACTTCCAGCCACCCCGCCTCAGCCATAGTGGCCATGTCGGCAGCTCTCATCCCGGCTTGTTGGAGTCCCATGGTGTGATTTCCTCACTCCTCATTCTCTTATGGCTGCTTCTGGCCTTGTTTTCCTCTTTACTTGAGTAATTCCTTCAAGACTGTTTTCTCTTGGCTCTTCCTCTAGAACAAGGATGTTTATCTTCTTGTTAAAGAAGCCCTTGCGCCTGTTTCCCTGTAGGTTCTTGGAGGGAAGATGTGGAAGGGTTTTGTGCAAGTTTGGCCTCATCCAAATTCTGCCTTCATTGTCTGTGCTGTGACTCGAGGCCCAGGAGACAACCCCTTTTCTGTAGAAGAGCCTGTCCTGGAAGCATCTGTCCTAAGCACCTGGTGGCACAGTAGGGAGCTGAGAGCAACTGAGTCAAGAGAGACAATGGCCAGCCCCTCCCAGGAGTCCTGACTCGGGCAGATGCTGGCCCACTGAGTTACAACCCAGGGGCTGTCATGGGCATCTTCTCCAAGCCGCTGTGGGCAAGTGTTGCCAGGGGAGTGTGGTGTTGGACGACCCTGAGCTGCTGCACAGCCTGAGGTGTTCATCATCTCTATCAGACCGAAGGCCAGGCCCAGGGCAGCTCCCCATCCCCTGCCACAACAAGACCCCATTTGTTCCACAGACCGACTCCATGCACCCATCCTTGCAGGGCCCTGAGTATGCTGAGCACCAGGCCCGGTGAGCACTGGGCTGTCTGTGCTGCAGCCACGCACCTGCCTAGGGACTTCCTCCTCACCTTCAGGCAGGGGTGGCCTCT
The DNA here is from genome assembly GCA_004027835.1 of Alouatta palliata. Classification (NCBI taxonomy): domain Eukaryota; kingdom Metazoa; phylum Chordata; class Mammalia; order Primates; family Atelidae; genus Alouatta; species Alouatta palliata. The sequence continues at coordinate 85,556 of PVKV010007419.1, read as the reverse complement.
TCCTGCACTTCATGCCATCACACCCCACATGCCGTGAGGCTGAAGTGAAGCGTGAAAGCAGCAGAGAAGGCGTGGAGAGCGACAAGCCCTGCAGCAAGGTCTGAAGGAAACTCACTCCAGGGCAATTTCCTTGTCCAGCCCCCGGGCATGTGCTGCATGCGTTGGGGCCCTTTGCCTGTTCTTCCAAGGAAACCACAAACAGCCCTGGAGTCCAGAGGGTTATTGGCCAGATCTCCAGAGAGTGACTTCAGGGTCCTGGTCTCCAAGGGAGAATAGGGATTGGGAGAGGCCTTTGGTCTGGCAGGTGGCCCATGCTCTTCCTCAGCAGGTCAGGCAGCTGGTGTGTGCCTGGCTCATGCAGTTCCCACTGGGTCATACTCCCTGGAGGAAAGCATGGACTCTTTCCCAGCTGCCTTCCAGCCAAGATGTACAGAGAGCAGGCCCGAGATGCAAGTCACAGCCAAAGCAAGTGGCAGGTGGTGCTGCTTCCCAGGGGACATTGCTGTGACCTGCTGTTCTGGGCTCTGAGATGCTTGGGGTGCCCACCTGGAGCTGTGAGCTGGCCTGGGAGGGCCCATGGGCTCTTTTGAAAGTTCCCTTTTCTTGAATTTTACATAGAATCTTCCCATGTCCACTCTCCAGTACTCTTCTCTGCTGTCCCCAGAGAGTGCCAGCAGAGGCCACATGCTGTCTAAATATGGCCACAGGCACTCAGTGCAGGGTTCTGGCCTGAGGGGGCATGAGGCCAGCATCTTTCACTTTAGTACCGGAAAACCAGTTCTCATGTTTCCAAAACAGCTAAGACAGCTGCCACTTCCTGTTACCCAAGCCTGGCCTCTGTACCTCACTTCCCTTCTGGGGCTTCCATGCCTTCTTCCTACTTAAGCACCTCTGTCCTCCAAAATGAGGGTGAAGAGGGATCCACCCAGCTCCCGGTCTACTGTTCTGGCCACTGCGCATCTTGTCTCTCACTGTCCCAGCCTCCCAGGTGGCCTCCCTGGCACCTACTGGCCTGTAGCCACCTGAGCTTGGGCCTCTTTGCCCATCTGTTTCTTGTGGCTAGGCACAGGTGGGACAGCTAGACAGAGCAGGCCCAGTGCCCACACTGGCAAGGACGTCTTCCTCTGGAGGAGCTGTGGGAACTGTATCATCCCAGGCACCCTCTCCTGACTCTCCGTTGCTGGGAAGGCCCTGTCCAAGCCTCTGCTCTCCTGCTGTCTCAGCTCAGGAGTGAGTGGCATCCAGCAGTCCCACAGAGACAGCCCCAGGGCTACTGTGGGCTGCAGTAATCCCCAGAGCTCCGTGAGCTGTGGGTGGGGGCCTCCTTTAGGAAGGCACATTGGCAGTTGAGGGTTGGTGTGGGGTGGGAAGACCCAGGCGGGTCAATTGATGTGAGCCCCAGCAGTTTGAGGGCCCTGGGAAAGCGCTCACGGCTTCTGGAAACTCACATCAGGGGAGCCAATTTATGCTTCTGATCCCTGTCCACAGCTGGTGCTGCACTGAAGGCTTGGGCGCTATCCCAGCAGCGGTCGGAAGGAGGCCTTATTCCCAAGGACCTCAGATCAGCATTCCCACGAAAGGAATCTGGGGTCACAGGGAGTCATGTCTTGGGCAGCCAGCTTGACATATCCAGCTTCGTGCCCCTTGGCCACTTCCCTGCCATAGTCCCTCAGGGAGAGCTCAGCAGGAAGAGCTCTTTCATTACTTTCCGTTTTCATTTGTGTTCCCTTCCGTTTACATTATTTGGGTTTGTTCTGTTGTGGGTTTTTCCTTTTTTTTTTTTTTTTTTTTAGATAGGGTCTCATTTTTAAAAATTGGATTATTTTTCTGTGTCTTGTCTAACTGAAGATCCTTGTGGATTTGAGCTATTAGAAGTTGGTCAGATGCATAGTGTAGGAACATTTTTTCCCATGACGTAGGCTGTGTGTTTACTGTGTTGACAGTTTCTTTTCTGTGCCCCAGCTCCATGGATTATTAGGCCAACTTGCATGTTTGTAATTGCTTTTGGGGGCTCAGCCATATAAATACTTTGGGAAAGCCCATATGGAGAAGGTTATTTTCCGGGTTTTCTTGTAGGATTTTTGTAGCTTGAAGTCTTTCATTGAAATCTTTCATTCATCTTGAGTTAATTTTTGTATGGTGACAGGTAGGGCTCCAGTGTTATTTGAGGTGCTTTAGGTAACCAGGGATGTGGAGAACCCATTCTTTTACCTGTTAGTCAGTTTTATTTGTCCTTACCCAAAGTGATGTTTAAGGTTCTTTGCCCGATTTTGATTGGATTCTTTGTTTTGTGTGTGTGTGTTTTCTTACTTAGTTGTCTTTGTTTCTGGTAAATATTCAATATGAACCTCCCTCAAATATGTGATCACTATCATTTTCTCCCAGTTTATAGGAGGCTGCTGTTTTACTTCATGTTACAGAAATTCTTGTGAAGAAGCGCTTCAGTTTTTTGTGTTCCAACAAGTTTATTTTTCTTTCTGTTGGTAGTAATGTTTTGTCCAGTCAAGAGAAAAATTAATTTCTGATTCATTCCTGTGGCAGTGAGTGTTTTTGTTCTATGTTTCCTTCATCGTTCTTTCTATTTGCACCTGTGAGCATAGGTTCAGTTTTTCCAAAAGTAATGCTCACCCTAAGTTTTCTCATGGAATTTTCATACTTGCAAGGTCCTATTTTGATTTTGAAATAATTTTGAATGGGATTTTTGTGTAGCATGAAACACAAAGGTTTTATTGCATTCTTTTGTATATGGATTTCTAGTTTTCTCAAAATCATTTACTGAATGGCCTAGCCATCTCCCATTTTGTGTTATGGGGGCTCTTCTGAGAAATGTGTTGACTCTCTATACATTCAGGTTCATTCCTTGGCTGCCTAATTGTGTCCATCAGCATATGGTTCTATTTTTATGACTCTCCTGTATTATTTAGATAACTATAGCTTTTCAGTGTAATTTGAGATTGGGAAGAGTGAGGCCTCCAGCTGCATTTATATTTCTGGGAACTACTTTGGATCTTCAGCGTCTTTTATGGTTCTGTATGTATTTTAGTATTGCTTATTTACAGTTTTAAAATTTGTTTTGCAATACATATCCAAAATTAGGCTAGAGCGCTGGAGACCTGGTCACACCACTGGTCTAGCCAGAGTCATGCTGCTGTAGCCGTCCAGGTGGATATGGGGAGGTGTCACTGAGGCTCTAGGGATGTGGAGATGGAGGGCTGTTGGGCCCCTCGGCAAGAGGCAGACCTCCTGAGGCTGGGCTTTCAAAATGGCACTGTGCTGCAGCTGGTTGGGTCTCAAGTGTGTGTGTGGGACCCAGCATGAACTCCCTATCTGGAGCAATGTCATTGCATGGACAAGTATAGGTAGCTCCCTATGTTGTCTCACGGCCCACGAGGGTTGAGGGGCTCTCGCATGGCTAGGATTGCAGGAATCTGTGGTGGGAATGTGGACTCTTGGGGATCTCTCACTTACCTTTTCCCCTGCACTGGGGAGCTGATCTGGTCTTGGTTTTCTCCTCTTCTGTACCTCCGGTGTTTCCTGTCACTTCCCTGCTGAATGCCAGTGTTCTCTGTTAGATGCCCTATTTGACATGTGATTATCTACTGTATTTGCTGTTTTGCTTCTTCTTTATGGAGGAAACAAATGTCAGGTACCTCTCGTCAGCCACCTTGAGGCTGTCCTCCAAATGTTATTTTTTTCTTTCTCTTTTGTGTTTTAAAATTGGACTGTTCTTTTTATTCTGGATAGAACTCCTTTGTCAGATGTGCACACTGTAAGTATTTTCTGTTATTTTGTGGGTTGTTTGGTCATTTCCTTAAAGGTGACTTTTGTTAGCTAGAAATTTTTAATTTTGATGTTGTCCAATATATTTCTTTTTTCTCCTATGATTGGTAATTTTTGTGTCCTCTCTGTGAAGACATTGTGTGTTCCAAGGACACACTGAGGTGAAGGTTGCTTCATAGGAGAAGTCACTGTTGTATAGATGAGGAGGTTTCTAAGTGAGGCAGAGTTGGAAGAGGCATTCTTTTCAAATGGAAATTTCTAGAAACCTCAGAAAGCAAGTATGTGGTAAGGCAATTTGCCTGGCGTATTAGCCTGTTGTTACACTGCTAATAAAGACATACCCAAGACTGTGTAATTTATAAAGGAAATAGGTTTAATTGACTCACAGTTCAGCATGGCTGAGAAGGCCTCAAGAAAGAATTATGGTAGAAGGAGAAACAAATACATCCTTTTTCACATGGCAGCAGCAAGGAAAAGTGCAGAGTGAAGGTGGCGGGGGAAGCCCCTTATAAAACCACCTGATCCCGGCCAGGTGGGGTGGCTCACACCTGTAATCCCAGCACTTTGGGAGGCCAAGGCAGGCAGATCACGATGAGGTCAGGAGTTGGAGACAAGCCTGACCAACATGGTGAAATCTTGTCTCTACCAGGCGTGGTGGCGGGTGCCTGCTACTCAGGAGGCTGAGGCAGGAGAATTGCTTGAACCAGGAAGGTGGAAGTTGTGGTGAGCTAAGAGTGCACCATTGCACTCCAGCCTGAGCAACAGAGCAAGACTTCGTCTAAGGAAAAAAAATCAGATCCCATGAGAACTCACTATCATAAGAACACTGGCTCCATGATTCAATTACTTCCAAGTCGCTGGGTCTCTCCCTCAAAAAATGGCAATTATGGAACTACGATTCAAAATGAGATTTGGGGTGGGGGTACAGCCAAACCATGTAATTCCACACCTGGCCCCTCCCAAATCTCATGTCCTCACATTTAGAAACATGCCCTTCCAGCAGTCCCCCAAAGTCTTAACTCATTCCAGCATTATCTCAAAAGTCAAAATCCAAAGTCTCATCTGAGATGAGGCAAGTGTCTTCTGCCTATGAGCCTGTAAAATCAAAAGCAAATTAGCTACTTTCTAGATACAATGGGAGAACAGGCATTGGGTAAATATACCCATTCTAAACGAGAGAAATTGGCCAAAATAAAGGAACTACAGGCTCCATTCATGTTTGAAATTCAATAGGGCAGTCATTAAACCTTGAGGTTCCAAAATGATCTTCTTTGACTCCATGTCTCACATCCAGGTCACACCGATGCAAGAGGTAGATTCCCATGGTCTTGGGCAGCTCCACTCCTGTAGCTTTGCAGAGTACAGCCCCGCTCCTGGCTGTTTTAATGGGCTGGTGTTGAGTGTCAAGCTTTTCCAGGTGCACGGTGGAAGCTGTTGGTGGATCTACCATTCTGGGGTCTAGAGGATGGTGGCCCTCTTCTCATACCTCCACTAGGCAGTGCCCCAGTGTGGGCTCCTACCTCACATTTCTCTTCCACACTGCCCTAGCAGAGGTTTTGCATGAGGGCTCTGCCCCTGCAACACACCAGGTTAAAAACAACCAGGTCATTCTGTTTTTAAGGCTTCACATATAAGTGAAATCCTATAGCATTTGTCTTTCTGTGTCTGGCTTATTTCACTTAGTGTAATGTCCTGCAGGTTCATCCACATTGTTGCAAGTGACAGGATTTCCTTCTTTTTTATGGCCGAATAGTATTCCATTATGTATATACACCACATTTTCATTATCAGTCATCCATCACAGCACACTAAGGTTTCAGTGCTTTAGCTATTGTGAATAGTGCTGCAATGAAAAGTTGAACTCACAGAAGCAGAAAGTAGATGATGGTTGCCTGGGGTGTAGGGGTGGGGTAAGTAGAGACGTGTTAGTCAAAGAGTACAAACTTTCACTCATAAGATGAATATATTCTGAGGGTCTAAAGGACAGCATGGTGACTCTAGCTAATAATACTGTATTATGCGCCTGAAAGTTGCTGAGAGTCTGTCAGTTGTTCTCACCACACAAACAAAAGGTGACCATGTGAGGTGATAGATGTGTTAGTTAACTCAGTTGTGGTTATTGTTTCAGAATGTATACATGTATCAAATCATCACGTTGTGCATCCTAAATATAAACAATTTTCATTTGTTAACTATACCTCAATAAAGCCGGAAAAATAGAATTTAGACCTGTGTGTCTTGTTTACACACTTATGGGTCACTTTATAGTTTTATAAATTATCAACTCTTTGTAATGACACAAAGGAAGAACAAAAGGAAAATATCAAGTCTATAGTCATCTCATTGGATACAATTACCAACTGCTCTTTTTTTTTTTTTGCCACGCACATACTATAAAATGAAAATTACCCTTTGCTTCACTAAAATTATCATTTGCTTCATTACTAAGAATTATTCATTATTCTAGTGGCTTGGATAGAGTTCAGGCATAGTAGCCATGAATAAAGACCACTACAGCCAGAAGGAGGATGGCGTTGATATTTACTACTGTCCTCCACAAGGGCCTCTCAGACGTGTCTGTGAGCTTCTTGTTCAGGACTTCCTCCTCCTCCTTGGTTAGCTTGGGTCCCTTCTGCAAACCACAGAACAAGTCATAAGCCTTCTTGAGGCATCCACGTGATTGCTCAGGATAATCTGGAACAAAGATAAGCAAATGAACGCACAAGATCCAGATCACAAAGGAACTAGAAATCCTTGTCAATGTAGTACAGATGAAAGCAGGCAACTTTTTTATGGCATAAAGTTCAGTAAGCAAAGTAAAAACAAATGACAAAATGGGGGAAATATTTGCATATTCTATTACAAAGGGTTTAATATCTCTAATATATAGTGGGTTTCTAAAAATAGATAGGAAAAGGCTGTGAACAGCCCATTTCAACATATTAAAGAGCTGAGTAAACAGTTGAAAGAAAAAAGACACATGGTTCTCAAATTCAATCAAAAAGAAATTTGAACTAAACCTATACTACTGTCTCTCAGTGGCAAAAATTCAGAGGTTTCACAACATACTACGTTAGTGAGTTTGCGTGGAAACAGGCACTCTTCTATATTGTTGCTAGGAAAGCAAATTCCCTATGGAGGGGAATTAGTTAGCATATTGCAAAATTGTATAGGCAATATGCTATACAGTCAAACTCCACAAAATCTATCCCCAACTTATACTGGCAGAAATACAAGGAGACTCATGTATGTCACTATCTGTTACAGCACTGGAAAATTTAATACTTCTAAACTCAAATGTTTATAAAAATCACAAAGTAAGGTACTTAAAAATAAATGATAATGAAAATTATGCAAAGTAAAAGCCATGAAATTCAAAACAGTATTACTTTGAGGGAAATGTGTGTGGCTTTAGTTATTTATATTAGAAAAAAACAATTAAAGAAAAAGAAAAATCAAATTTCCAGATTTACTGGAAATGAATGAGTTAATATCCAACTTGATAAATTAAGAGAATAAACCCAAATAATATAAATGGAAGGGAATACAAATAAAAACAGAAGGGGTGAAATGGAAAAGAAGAGTAGAGAGAAATGACAAAGTCAAAAGTTCATTCTCTGAGAAAAGTAAACTAGACAAATCTTTAGTAAGATTTATTAAGAAAAAAGAGAAATCACAAAAATATACTAGGGATTAAAAGGATAACACAACTATCGAAGCAGCATAGATGGGTAAGTGAACACTATGAATAACTTTATGCCAATATATTTAAAATGTGCACTAGATGGACACAATCCTAGAATAACATATAATCTTCCAAAACCAATTAATGAAGAAATGAAAACTCTAAATAGTTCTATAAATTTGATAATTAAGAAGTGATCTTAATACCAAAACCAAAGACTTAGTACAAAACCAGAACATGATAGACCAGTCATACTCGGGAACGCTAATATAAAAAATCATAAGGAACGGAAGGCACTGACTCTTCCTTCGCTTTGAAGAAACCAAACCAAAACAGACAAAAGAATTGTTGTTTAGTTTAAAACAACATATTGTGAAGTGCTAAACCTTCTCTGTGGTTTAAAAAAACTACGTGATCAAAGAGTCATGGGGATGAATGATGGAGAAATTTTCATGAAGGAAGTGAGATTAGAACTTAGTTTTAAAGAATAAGCATTTTTTCTTCTCTTGGAAAGGAGATAGAAATATTCTAGGAAAGTTGGCGCATATGGGGAAAAGTAAAGAAACCTGCCTGCCTGGAATGGCAGGTATGTTAGAGAAAATACTGAGAAATAAAGTTGGAGAGAAGGTGGGGCTAGATGGTTAGTCAATCAAGATTGAACACTCAATGTAACTAGAAACAGGCGAGTTTGTAACTGATTGTCATCTCAGTAACTGTGGATGGATGATGAGTGGACAGACAGACCAATGGAGAGGCAGATGAATAGATGGATTTCATATGCTGCTGTCTTGGTTGTTAGAAAGGTAAAAATTTAAAGTTTCAGTTTGTCATAAATCTAACAGCTTTTTCAGAAGCTAAATTTAATGACAGTAAAAGAAAACCATTAAGCATGTGCAGAGTTCCTACATGAAAACCAAATGTAAACCAAATACTACCTTCATCGACACCATCCTCTGTTTCTTTCTGACTTTTCTCTTCTGCATCTATATCGATTCGTTCCTCTGTACTGTTGCGAAGAGCCCAGCACAGGCGGTACAGCTGAACAGAAACCATACAAAAGTACATTAGTAATAGGCAGATGTCTGCAGTAATATTCTGGAATGGTACCTCTGTCTATTGTCTGGTTTTTAAAAAAAATCAAAACACACAGGAGAATATAGATCACAAAGAAAAGGCCGCCTACCACGCTCACTCACCAAAACATGCTAACCATTCTAAATTATTTCTGTTTTTAATTCTTCTGGTTGCTATTCAGAATAGCAACGATATACTCAAACGATGTACTTAAAAGTACCTACTTCTGGATTTGTAATTTCAACAAAGTTGAAGATTTAGCAAACCTACACTGTACTCCAGCTTCACTCATTGTCCTTAACATCCAACTGTTAATGAGCTGCATCATTATTTCCTTCAGTTTATCTAGTGGTTGCTTTTATAACTTTCAAACTATCTGTTAAGTTCTTTTTCTGGATCCATCATATTTGGCTAGTATCTATATACTATTCTTGAATTCCAGATGGAATTAGTACCCTTACACATGCCTTTTCCTAACCCATCTCCAAACTTCTGTTAGCTATACCGTTATTTTTAACTATTATGCTATATATAAATTTTATTTTCTGTAAATATATTAAGATTTCCATACTCAGTCTGTATGTTGATTTAAAAATTTGAAAATAGGCCAGGCATGGTGGCTCACGCCTGTAATCCCAGCCCTTTGGGAGGCTGAGGCAGGCGGATCACGAGGTCAAGAGAGTGAGACCATCCTGGCCAACACAGTGAAACCCCGTCTCCACTAAAATACAAAAATTAGCTGGGCATGGTGGCATGCGCCTGTAGTCCCAGCTACCCGGGAGACTGAGGCAGGAGAATTGCTTGAACTTGGGAGGCGGAGGTTGCAGTGAGCTGAGATCGCACCACTGCACTCCAGCCTGGTGACAGAGCAAGACTCTGTCTCAAAAAAAAATTTTTTGAAAACTGATTGATGCTGTATGTACCGATTGGACACAACAAGTAAAACCAGCCCTGGGTCATTCTAAGGAAATTGCTGCAAGTATCTTTTTTTATTTGAAACAGAGTTTCTATCTTGTTGCCCAGCTGGAGTGCAATGGCGTGATCTCAGCTCACTGCAACCTCCGCCTCCTGGGCTCAAGCAGTTCTCCTGCCTCAGCCTCCCAAGCAGATGGGATTACAGGTGACTGCCACCACACCCGGCTAATTTTTTACTTTTAGTAGAGTCAGGGTTTCACTATGTTGGCCAGGCTGGTCTCAAACTCCTGACCTCAGGTGATACACCAGCCTCAGCCTCCCAAAGTGCTGGGATGACTGGTGTGAGCCACTGCACCCAGCCTATTCAGTGGGTTTTAAACATTTATAATCTATCATTCTAATTTATGCCTCATTTTAATTTGCCTCATGACTTTCTTGTACAAATTTACCAGAATTTGTAATTGGTTTTATTGACATACATGTGCCTTCACCTCCTCACTAAGATTCCTAATCATATCTTCATAAGCTCTTATTCACAGGATTTCTTGTATTAGATCCACTTTCTTTGTTAAAAACTATTCTTGGGAGTCCTTCAATTTCTGTTTAACTTGCGTTGAGTAATTTCTAGTTTTGCTGAAAGACTGTCATCCTGGGATATCTCATTTCTGCACTTTTAGGTGAGGTTCACAACACTCTTCATGAGTTTTTCTGAGATAACCATGATATTTACCACTCCATTCTGAAAGTTACACCTCACAGCATGTTTTTTTTTGTTTTTTTGTTTTTTTGTTTTTTTGTTTTTTGGAGACGGAGTTTCGCTCTTGTTGCCCAGGCTGGAGTGCAATGGCGCGATCTCGGCTCACCGCAACCTCCACCTCCTGGGTTCAAACAATTCTCCTGCCTCAGCCTCCCGAGTAGCTGGGACCACAGGCACGTGCCACCATGCCCAGCTAATTTTTGTATTTTTAGTAGAGACGGGGTTTCACCATGTTGACCAGGATGGTCTCGATCTCTTGACCTCGTGATCCACCTGCCTCGGCTCACAGCATGTTAATGAAACATAAACATAAATTACAAAAATGGTCTCATTGGTCCTTCAGACAATATTTGTTTCCTAAAAATTAGTAATGAAATTGGCTATTTCCATTGGCAAATAAGAATTTAACCTGTATATTTATTTAAAAACTATGGTATGTTTTCTAGTATTCTCTCATCTAACTCTCAATATTCAGTGTAAATATTTAGGAATTTCTGTGACGTGTCCTTGGTAAAACATTTTGAACTGTGCTGTATTTCAGGTTTCCCATCCATGCATAATCTACTGGCCACTTCTCAAGAAAATATATAAACAAGCATTGCTTCCAAAATTATGAGTGATAAATACAAAATACATAAAAAGCGACACACGTTTAGTCATAAATTCAAACAATTTAAACAATGTTAGCATATAAGTAGTATTTATATTTTTAAAATAATTAATATTTGCCAAGCCCCTATAGTGTCTCCCCACTCCCTGAGATGCCTCTTGTTGAAAATCTTAGGTGAGTATGCTCTAAAATTTTTTTTCTATGCTTAGACAAACATCTATATGCTTACATGTGTTTTGTTTCAGAGAGTGCTAATATTCATTATTATTCTGCACATATTTTTTTCCACTTAACCATATTATGAACATTTTTTTCAAGGCAAATAGTAGAGCTCCCTCGTGTTTCTAAACAGTTGCATAACATTCAATTGATTGTGATTATGTGCTCATTCCCTTCATGATGAAATTTGGATTTTCTCTCAGTTATTTCCTATTTGAAAATTTCTGCAGAGAAAATCCTTATTCACATATTTTTTCTGCTTGCACAAGTATTTGTGTACAATAAGATCCTAAAACTGAGATTGTTGATTCATAAGGTATAATAACTTAAAAATGGATAAATACTGCCCAATTGCTCTACTATAAATTATAAAATCCATGTTCTCCCCAACAGTTTTGGACTGTGGGAATTTTCCCACAACATTAATATTAAGCACTAACATTAAATATTACTCACATTAAACATTTTTTGCCAAGTTGAAAGGCAAAAGTGCATCTCATTATCTATCCTTTCTTTTCCTGCCCCTGGTGCCATGTACTTTCCCTCCATCTCTGTGCTAATCAGTGTTCATGCTGTATATGAAATCCTATTGGCCCAAACAGGCACAGCCCAGATGACAGCTCTGCTCTGAAGTCTTTCCCACTATCTTAGGAAACACTAATTATTCTCTTCCTAGTGTCCTATGACAGTATTGTAGATGTACTTTCCAACTACACTGTGAAGTTTACAAAATATAATTACAATGTCCATTTTCTAATTTCTGTTTAATTCACTGGTGCTTTGCACATGCTAGGTGCAAACTGTGCTTTATTTAAATGACAGAATGATAATCTCTTAGGGTTCTTCTAGCTCTAGAGGTGCAACAAATACATTTCCTGGAACTCATACACTAATAAAATAAAAGGCAAAGAACTCCTTATATTATTGTTGTTGTTGTTATTATTATTATTATTATTTGAGACAGAGTCTTGCCCTGTCGCCCAGGCTGGAGTGCAGTGGCGCAGTCTCAGCTCACTGCAACCTCTGCCTCCTGGGTTCAAGTGATTCTCCTGCCTCAGTCTCCCAAGTAGCTGGGATTACAGACATCTGCCACCATGTCTAGCTAGTTAGAGACAGGGTTTCATCATGTTGGCCAGGCTGGTCTCGGACTCCTGACCTTGTAATCTGCCTGCCTCAGCCTCCCAAAATGCTGGGATTACAGGCACAAGCCACTGTGTCCGGCCAGAACTCTTATTTTAAAATGAGCTTATATCCATTACTCATCACTCACATGTATATCAGGAATGGGTTTTGTTAAGAGGGAAATTCCCAGAGTGACCAACGTGGTCCCAAAGAAGAGAATGATCGAAAAGTAAAGGTAGTGCACTCCACAGATAATCTTGGGACAGTTACTGGCAGCCAAGCAACTCCCTGTTCCATAAGCAAATTCTGTGGTCATACGAATGAGGCCCATCACAAATCCAACCATTAGACCCCAGAATGCTCCCTGCAAAAGAAGCAAGAAGAAAATCAGAGTGTTTAGAAAATATGAGAAGCTCATTCAAGTAAGTCATAATTATAGTCCTGCCTTCTTTCTCAGCTAAGGACCAGCAAATGTCTAACCTTGGGCACAAGGTTACCAAAGTCGAGAAAGTTGCAAATACATGTGCTTCTTAGTTGGATGCTGCTTTCCATGGTCCTGAACGGCACATACCATTGTTGATTCTCCAATACCAGGACACTACACTGACCCAAGCTGAAGTTTTCCTTGTCTATTGTTTTATAGTTAGATCAAAACACTTGTGATTTATTTGATAAAATAAGTATCAATTATGTTACACAATTTCCAGAGCTGATATTAGGTAGTTCTGAGAGTTCTGTGAAGTGCTTGATAATGTATTTCTGTAAGAAGTTGATGGAGGTGAAAACATGTGTCCCTGTTCCTCTGTTCAGGATGTTATGTTTTAGAAAAGCAGTATTGCATGGAGATTAATGGTATGAGCTTTGGATGGAGGAAGATCTAAGCCTGAATCCCAAGATCCCACTTATTAATATTAAGTAGCATGTGCAAAACGTAGATACTAACCCCTCTTCACCTTTTCCTCATCTGAAAATCATAATAGTAAGGCTAGTACTAAGGAACAATGAAAAGATTAAGGGTACATGATCCACAATAATTAATTACATATATCACAATAGCAATGAACACATTTTGAATTCCTACTAGTGTGGTAGGTTTTCTTCTAAGAATTTCACATATTTTATTTCACTTAATCCTCACACCAATCTCACAGGATAGGTGCTATCATTATGTTCATTTTAGAAAGACTCAAGTAATTTGAGTCTCAATTCAAGTAATTTGCTTATGATTACAATACTATCAGGTGGTATAGCCATGATTGGGCCCTGGCAGTCTGTCTCCCAAACACGTTTGTTCCTCAACTTTGCACCATATATGTACATAATATTTTGCAAGAAACATATAAAGACTGTACTATGAATGTGTGCTATATATTTATACTTTGGTAAGGATCAGGAATTGTGGCTGATCTCAACTGAAATTAAGATGGGCCACGACTTGTATAATTAGGGTAGAAATAATGTATTTTGATACCCCAGAGAAATAAACAATTTTTTTCTCACTCCAGCAGGGAAAATTTTTTCCAGTTTTCACTTACCTGTTCATTGACTCTTTTACAGAAGATGGCAAGCACATAGACAGCTGCAACTGGAGGCCCCAGGTAGCTAGAAATTGATTCTGTGTAATGGATTAATTGTCCGTTTTGAGATACTTGTACCAATGGGACCCACACAATGCTTGCAACACTTAATAGAAGAAGGAATAGCCTGGGAAGAAAACAACATAATTTAAACATTAAACAAAAGCATTATGGGCACTTTCATTGTGATTTAGTTCTAGAGTTCACTTTTGTTGTCCTTCATGATTTTCCAATCAAGGTCCTTCACCATACATAAATCCATGCTGTGCTTAATGGTGACCTTTTAGTAAAATGCCAATAAAGCAATTACTTGTCTATAATTAATCATAACAGCATCATCTATGAGATTAAATATCTATTCATAAAATAGTTAAAATGTCAGCAACTGATTAATAACTCCAGTCCACCACATGTAGTATATCAATCGGAAATAAATACCACACTATTTCTGTTAACCAGCGATTATTTGTATGATAAAGCAGACTTTCATTTTTGTTCCTTTCCTAGCTTTTAGGGAGCAAAGTTGGTTTGCATATTGAAACAGCCTCTATCACAGAATGCTGAGTGAATTGGCAAGAAATGCTAACTTGTACATTTTGCTACTTGAGTACTACAACAGGTAAAAAGCGTGTTAAAGGCTCCTGTTGTCCAGGGAGCATGACTTCTTCACCTTTCTAGACTCCAGGGGTGTCTGTGCCTGTTGTGTGAATAAATGAACCAACATAATTTAGTAGACTGTGCATAAAAGGCCATTCATCTCTCGCTGCTCACATGAAACAGAGAAGCAGTCATGGGTTGAAGGAGTTCTGAAGCACAAATGTCTCACTTAAATGAGACTGAAGCACAAATGTCTCATTTAAATGTTACAAAATCGTTCATCCTTGCAACAACTGAATGTAGTAAAACATGGGAAGTCTTAGCATAATGCCTAAACCATAGTAAGGATTCGATAAATTACACTTACTGTTGTTAGTTTTTATCACCATTGAAAAGCAAATCATGTGCTCCCCAACTCACTCAGTTCCAGTTGTTTCCTATCACATACAGAAGAAAATTCCAAGTCTCATTATGACTTAAATGGTCCTGCATGACCTCCCCTTGCCTCCAGGCAACTCTGACCCTGTTCTGTACTCTCCTGTTGGCTTCTTGTGGACAGACCTCACTCCTGGTTGTTCTCAAACATATCACAAACGTTACTATGGGAGGAATGCAGCCCTCACTGTTCCTTCCCCAGAGCACTATTGGGCTCACTCCCACATTTCCTGCAGGCTCCGCTCAAATGCCACCTCCTCAGAGAGGACTCCCTGAGCACCTGGATTTGGTTGCTTCAGTCCTTTCTGCCTGCTCTAATTGTCTATCGTTTCTGGTCACCCGAGGTAGCATACCTTTATTAATTGTCTGTCTTCCTGACAAAGGCATACATTCCATGAGGCAGGAATTTTAAAAACGTGTTTTTTATGGAAAAGTCATTACTTTATCATTTAAGGACGTGTCTTCCAAGACCATATACCCATCAGTGGCACGACTGCATCTTGGGCCTCCTGAACACCAACCAGTACTTTTTCTGCTACAGGTACACTCCTGCCTTCCTGTACTCCCTCTCCTGCAGCATTGGTCCAGAGTCAAGCTCTGGGCCAAGTGAGGCCCTTGAGTTTTTCCCCAAGTGTTTAATTTACTAAAGCTGTTGTTACTGTCACCAACAAAACACAGTCTTTTAAATAGTTGGTCTCCTTCTCGGTGTCAGTTTCTTTAGACACATTCTGATATCTTACTACAGTGGAACACCACAGAGAAATAAAATGGTTACACTACAGCTACACATAGCAACACAGCTGAATATTGCAAACATAACATGAGCAAAAGAATCCGTATTTTGGCCAACTGCGATGGCTCACGTCTGTGATCCCAGCACTTCGGGAGGCTGAGGCGGGCGGACCACGAGGTCAAGAGATCGAGACCATCCTGGCCAACATGGTGAAACCCCGTCTCTACTAAAAATACAAAAATCAGCTGGGTATGGTGGCGCATGCCTGTAATCCCAGCTATTCGGGAGGCTAAGGCAGCAGAATCGCTTGAACCCAGGAGGCAGGAGTTGCAGTAAGCTGAGACTGTGCCACTGCACTCCAGCCTGGTGACAGCAAGACTCCCATCTTCAAAAAAACAAAAAGCCATTATTTCAAGGGATGCAAATTGACTTACTCTATGTATAATAGCCTGAAGTTGGAAAAGACTAAACTATAGCATCACCAGTCACAGTGGTTAGCTTTGAAATGATGTGGCCCAAGAAGAACTTCTGGGTGCTGGTAATTTTCATGTCTTGACTTGATTGATGGTTACATGGGTCCTCATTTTGCAACACCTCTCTGAGCTGTGCATCCATGCATTAACTGTTTTCTGTATGTGTGCTGTACTTTGATTTTTGAAAACATTTTACAAAATGCTGTGATAGGCCAGGTGTGGTGGCTCATGCCTGTAAACTTTGGGAGGCTGAGGTGGTTAGATCACCTGAGGTCAGGAATTCGAGACCAGCCTGGCAAACATGGTGAAACCTTGTCTTTACTAAAAATGCAAAAAAATTAGTTAGGTATGGTGGCAGGCGCCTGTAATCCCAGTTACAGTACTTCTTCAGAGGATTCTAGATGGGAACCAGGGTTCACTTACCGTCCAGCTATCAGGAGCTCTTTCTCTGATGCTTGCTTCCGTACCTTGGTATAGAGGTCAATGGTGAATAGGGTGCTGGCGCTGTTGAAGATGGAGGTCAGGGAGCTCATGAGAGAGGCCAGCATGACTGAAAGCATCAGCCCTCGCAGTCCTGGAGCCAGGAGAGAGTACAAGCACTGGTTAGCAGCTGGATACTGCCTTGCTAAACCATAGAATGTTCAAAGATAAAAGCATCATCTGGAACATTGGTTAACTGATGTCCTTCTCAATACTCATCGGCATGTGAAGTTTCCTGCATATTTCCTGGTCACCTGAGAATGATCCAGTATAATTAAGTCAGGCACAGAAAGGCAAGCATTACATGTTCTCATTTACTTGTGCCATCTAAAAATCAAAAATGAACTCATGGATATAGAGAGTAGAAGGATGGTTACTAGAGGCTGGGAAGGGTAGTAGGGGACTAGAGGTGGCAGTGGGGATGGTTAATGGGTACAAATAAAAGAGAAAGAATGAACAAGACCTGCTATTTGATAGCACAGCTGGGTGACTATAATCAATAATAACTTAATTGTACATTCTAAAGTAACTTAAAGAGTGTAATTGAATTGTTTGCAACTCGAAAAAATAAATGCTTGAGGGGACAGATTAAAACAAAAAGAATTTTAGTCCTAAACATGAACTTAGAGATCTACTGGAACCTAGTTTTAGAAGAGAAGAAACAACATCACACCATCTTTCTTAGGGTAGGATATCGTGGGTTCCTGAAAACCTAAGAGAACTGGAGAAGAAGAAATCCAGTAGGTAGTTCTGCTAAAGAAGTCTTTGGAGTGGCAAAGCCAAGAGTTTTGAGCCATGATGGGAACTTCATCCTCCAATTCCCTCTGCCCATTAGTAATGGCCCTAAGCCTCCCAGGACAGTGTGAATGGGGAGTATGTGGTGTCATGCTTGTGGGCCCTGGTCCCTCCCTCCCTTCCATGTGTCAGGGTTGAGGAAGGTAGCAGAAGTGTAGCCAGCTCTTGAGGAGCCTAAGGTACGAGATCACCTGGTCAAGTCCTGAGCTCTGTACCCTGTTCCATTTCTGTTCACCATAGCAATGATCACCTTCTGGCATCCTAATTAGTTGTGTATTTCATATGTGTGATTTATTTTCTATCTCACACTAGTAGATTGTGAGTTCCGAGAGATAGGGGACTTTGTGCCTGCTCCACAGATGTTTTATTAGCACCAAAGCATTTCCTGGCACTTAGTAAGGCATTCAATAAATAGTTGCAGATTAAATAGATTGAGATCTATTATTTGATTATCACTAGCCCCGAAAAAGCAGGATAGTTTACCTCTAGGCCTTGTGTTTATAAGTTTATGACTTATGCAACTCTTTTATTGACAAATAGATTATTTAACTGTTCTGTGTTGCCTCAGAAAACAGTCTTGAATCTGAAGGAGTAAGAATTTTTCTAACAGTAATTGCACCTGTTTCATCTCTGAAATTTTCAGGCCTAGCACAGAGCTGGTAGCCTGTGGAAGGTGCTCAAGAAATAGTCTGATGAGTTGAACTGAATTAATGGGTGGTCGAAGAACTGTACCACAACCCTTCCTCGGGGCTGTCCCAGCAGGGACATTTTCCTACCTTGGGGCATCAGTTCCAGCACCATCGTTGGGTAAGCGTAGTTAGTGCAGCCGACCTCAACACCACAGTGTTTCACGCATTCAGAAGGTACCACGCATGCCACCTTATCTGCGGAAGGGATTCAGAAGTGAGTCCAGTGAGGCCCAAATAGGCACAACCAATAACCATTAAGCAAAGAGAAAAGTTGTAAGATCATAAGGAAGAAAAGACATTTGCCTGGAAACTGAAGATTCAACTTTGAACTCCATATAGATCTTGTCCTTCTATAGAACACAACCCCAAGTATCTCATCCCTATAGCCTCTTGCACTGACCCATGGGACAGGGGCCCCCTTGGGATGTGGCCTAGCAAGAGCAGTTGAGCAAAGAGAGGGAGTGGACCCCATCCTCCGGGAAAACAGCAAAGGAAGAAATTCTTACAGGAACACAGAACTCCAGAGATTGGCAACAACAGGAAGTTAGGTCCTGTGTGCAGTCACATTTAGCCTAGTATCTGTCACCTGCATCTAAGAAGATGCGTCACTTGTGATCAGTTGGGTGACTGTCCCATGTGTGATGATACCTCACCTCTGTGGCAGTTGCACAATACCTTGATGGTTTTTTGTTTTTGCTTAAAAAACATTATGACAACAGACAGGAAGAACTGATAAAAGAATCATCCAGAATAATAACACCTCAGCACAGTAGCTTCTTTTCATTCCTTCCTAATCCTTTTCCATAGAGAAATGTCTATTTTGTATAACTATTATAGTTGTAGAGACATTATTTTGCAAGTTTCTTTCTATGTTTAATATCATAACCTCAGTATTTTCCCAAGTTTTGAGATACTCTTCGGTCTCCTGTTTCCATAAAGGAGGTGCACAATAAAATTTCTTTGGCCATTCCCCACTAGTTAGATACTTAACACCTTTTTTTAAAGAGATGGGGTCTTGCTCTGTCACCCAAGCTGTAGTGAAATGGCGCAATCATAGTTCACTGTAGCCTGGAACTCCTGGGCTCAAGCAGTCCTCCCACCTCAGCCTCCCAAGCAGCTAGGACTACAGGAACACACCACTATGCTGAGATATTTTATTTTATTTTTTTTTAGAGATGGGATCTTGCTGTATTGCTCAAGCTGGTCTCAAAGGCCTGACCTCAAGTGATTCTCCTGCCTCAGCTTTATGCTTATAAGAATAAAGACTGCTCACATCTCAGCCAGGCGTGAGCATTCTTTACTCTTATAAACATTACAAAGCTGCAATAAGAGGTGATGTTCACTTAACGAGATTTCAGGGAAATCAACTGATGTCCAGTTGAGAAAACATGAAGTGGATTCAGTGTTATCTGATGGATTACCCCAATAAAAATGAGTCCTCCATTAGCCAAGAAAGATTTGGTTTTATTTCCTTCACTTTTCATAATAAAGGAAGTTGGATTTTTTAAAGGAAGATTTTCAACACTAGCAGTTATTCTCAACTGAGTCAGAAATTTACATATCCTCAGCCTGATTCCGAAGCAGTGAAAATTGATTCAGTTCTCCAGTTTTCTCAGAAAGAGAAAGACCTTCTCAGTCAGAGATGTCACCAAATTCAGCCAGTACAGCTCACTTGACTCAAATTAACCCAGTTCTACCTCATCCTGCAGTGTCGTTTTGCCATATTCTCTAGGCTTCTTTAAATCTAAGCAACTCATGAAAACAGAACTCCAGACTCAAATGTCTACGAGACAGGCAGATAGTATGAAAAGAATAAAGGAGTAGAATGTCCAGTGTGCCAAATTTTCCTGCCTCCAGCTGTTAAGAAAGCTGTTCCCTTCACCTGGAATTCTGCTTTTACTCCCATCCAGAATGGATTTTCTCAATGTTTTATGACATTTTAAAAAGACTTCTCAGAATTCAAACCTAAAAAAGAGAGAACATACGGATTCAGGGCTCACCTGTGTACAGAATGCGGCTGATCATCCCTGGCATCACCATGAGGAACATGGGCAGCAGCTTCAGGTAAGCACACATGATGCAAGCAGCCTTCACGTGAGACATGTCCTTGCCACACAGGCAACGCTGCACAATGACCTACCAGGAAAACGTGACACACTCATGAAACAACCCGGGGATAATTTCAAAGGTAGTGAGCCTTTGAATAATTCACCCTTTCCAGAGTTTGTTACAATAAGAAATGATGTGGACCAGTATACCAAAGAGCTGTCTGCACTCCTGTGTTCATTGCAGCACTACTCACAACAGCCAACATATGGAATCAACCTGTGTCCATCAGCAGATGAATGGATAAAGAAAATGTGCATAATGCGCAATGCAAAACCATTCAGCCATACACAATAATGAAGTCCTGTCATTTGCAGTAGGTGGATGGAACTGGAGGTCATTACATTAAGTGAAATAAGCCAGGCACAGAAAGACAAGTATCACACATTCTCACTCATATGTGGGAGCCAAACAAGTCGATCTTATGGAGGTAGAGATTACAATGGTGGTTGCCAGAGGCTGGGAAGGGAGGCAGGGCATAAAGAGAAGTTGGGTCACAGGTACAAACATACAGGTAGAAGAAGTGAACTCTAGTGTTTCATAGTAAGATAGTGTGACTACAGTTAATGATAATTGATTAAATATTTCAAAATAGCTGGAAGAGAGGAACTGTAATGTTTACACAACGAAAAGATTAAGATTTGAGGTAATGAACATCCCAATAACCTTGATTTGATCATTATACATTGTATACATGCATACTATTGTAGACCTGATCTTGGAATCAGGTTGTTTGAGCATATGTAAATTTCTGGATCAGCTGAGAGTAACTGCATGTATACATGCATCAAAATATCACATGTACCCCTAAAATATTACATATGAATAACTATAATATATATGTATATAATACATAACTATATATAGATATCTATATATGATACATATACAACTGTGATATATATTTGTATATATAGATCTTTATGTATTATATATATCACAGTTCTATCATTTTGGGGGTACATGTGGTATTTTAATATATACAATGTGTAATGATCAGTGTCTAATAATGTGCTTTGGAGTGTGATCAGGGTTTGAATCTTGATTCCTTTTGCATAGTATTTGAGCTCTGTGAGTCTCAGGTTTGTTATCTTGGAAATATGATTATCTGTTGCAGGGCTTTCTTAATATTTGGTATGATGTATGTAAGACCCTTGGTACACAGAAATCAATACACATTAGCTGCTACTAAAATATATCTACAGTTTCCAGGCTGCAATGCAACAACAGTAGTGAAACCATGCCCCAAAGAATTAAAGAAACAGTGACTAAATTCTTAAGCCTACAAGATAGCAGATAATAACAACAACAAAAAACAACTTGGCCAGGCGCAGAGGCTCACATCTGTAATCTCAGCACTTTGGGAGGCTGAGGTGAGTGGATTACCTGTGGTCAGGAGTTCAAGACAGGCCTGGCCAACATGGGGAAACCCTGTCTCTACTGAAAATACAAAAACTAGCCAGGTGTGGTGATGTACACCTATAATCCCAGCTACTCGGGAGGCTGAGGCAGGAGAATCACTTGAACCAGGAAGGTGGAGGCTGCAGTAAGCCGAGATTGTGTCACTGCACTCTAGCCTGGGTGATAGAGCAAGAGACTCTGTCTCAAAGAAGAAAAAGGGAAACGACTTTTAGAAACACTGAGACTCCATCCACTTGTGAGATCAAGAAAAAAATGACTGAAATCGGCTGGGACCAAAATGGCCAACCGAAGTCTGTGCAGAGCAAGGTTGCTGAGGTAACAGCCTGAATTTCCACTGCATGTTTCATATGAACTCCTGAATTTGCACATGCGACCCACAAGGTAGCATGAAAAGACAACTAGACATGCCCAAGGTCTTTCCAGACCTTCCCTTTCCTTCCACCAATCACCTGCTAATCTCAGAATCCACCCTTTGAACCTTTTTAAATAAAAATACTGCCTTGAAGCCAGCAGAAGGAGACAGATTTGAGCTTGACTCCTGTCTACTTGTAGGTCTACTTATGATAAAAAGCCTTACTTTAATCAAAAACACAGTGTTATAGTATTGGCTTCCAGTGCATCAGGCAGTGAGTTCCTTTTGCCTGGTAACACCAAGTAGTGTGCCAGGCACAAAGCTGTCACTACTGACACCACCATAAGTTGTGGTTTAATTCATGTCTTTCATATTGTAGGCGTCATTAGCATCTCCCTATTGTTATGGGGCAGTTACCTCCTTGGCAAGTCAAGCTAGTTGTCATGAACGCCAGGGTCAAGCAGCCTTTGGAAGAAAACACTGAGACATTGATTGCTAGATTTCTTCAGAATATTCTGAACCCTCACCTGGTTATTAATCCAATATGAGAGTCCTGGGAAAACATAATGCAGAGAACTTCAGAATTCCTACTTATGCAGTCTCTTAACTAAGAATTTTGTAGCAAAGTAGGATGTCTACATAATGTCATAATTTCTTGGTATTTTTCTTCTCAAGGATTGTCAGAAAACAGAGGTGCCTTTTTCTGCATAATTCTCTTCAGAGAAGCAATCCATTAAGGATAGCAATGGTGTCTTTCGGTGCTGGGGGAGCAGACAGCATTTTTATACAAAGGTGGTAGTGATATAGCACTAATCACAGGTGAGCAGGGGAGCCCTGTCAGCAGTTGAGCAGGACCAGCATCAGATCTAAGGGGAAGGTGAGGCCATTTGCAGGAGGCAAGTTAGGGAGTCGGAGAGGAAATACACATGATAAAGATGGTTCCACATGTGAATGATGAAATTACGCACTCTTTGGCAGATGTTTTGGTAAACTCACTACACAGAGAAAAATTAAACTGTGACCATTGATTCACCCCAGGCTAGAAACTGTGAAATTATGAGCATGACATTGACAGAGATTCTTCGGAAGAAGGAAACTTCAAAAAGCAAAATCTTAGGTGCTATAAAAAAGAATACTCAGGGGCCGAGCGTGGTGGCTCACGCCTGTAATCCCAGCACTTTGGGAGGCCGAGGCGGGTGGATCACAAGGTCAAGATATCGAGACCATCCTGGTCAACATGGTGAAACCCCGTCTCTACTAAAAATACAAAAAAATTAGCTGGGCATGGTGGCACGTGCCTGTAGTCCCAGCTACTCGGGAGGCTGAGGCAGGAGAATTGCTTGAACCCAGGAGGCGGAGGTTGCAGTGAGCCGAGATCGCG
>PVKV010007419.1:0-62254 GCA_004027835.1 Alouatta palliata | reverse complement strand
CAGAGAGAAGGTCCCAAAAGGAAAAGAAAATGGAAGAAATCATAGAATACCCTCAAATTATCCAAGACATAAATTACGAGACTAAGCAAGCTCACAATTGTAGATCCACACAATAGTGCATTGTGGGGAAATTTCAGAATACTGAGGACTGAGGAAAGGCCAGCTTCCAGAGAGAAAGACATGGTCATATCCAAAGGATCAAGAGTGACTTCAGGGCCAGGCATGGTGGCTCACGCCTGTAATCCCAGCACTTTGGGAGGCCGAGACAGGCAGATCACGAGGTCAAGAGATCGAGATCATCCTGGCCAACATGGTGAAACCCTGTCTCTACTAAAAAATACAAAAAATTAGCTGGGCGTGGTGGTGCACGCCTGTAGTCCCAGCTACTCGGGAGGCTGAGGCAGGAGAATTGCTTGAACCTGGGAGGCGGAGGTTGCAGTGAGCTGAGATGGTGCCACTGCACTCCCACCTGGCAACTGGCGACAGAGCAAGACTCTATCTCAAAAAAAATTTTTTTAATAAAAATTAGGATTAGGTGGTGGCATGCACCTGAAGTCCCAGCTACGGAGGAGGTTGAAGCAAAAAGAATCTCTTGAACCTGGGAGGCAGAGGTTACAGTAAGCCAAGATTGTGTCATTGCACTCCAGCCTGGGTGACAGAGCAAGACTCATCTCAAAAAAAAAAAGACTTCAGCCTTCTCCACAGTGACGGTGAAATCCAGAAGACAATGAGTTTATGACTCTGAGAAATATTTTCAACCTAGGACTGAATACATGAACAAACTATCAATCAAGGAAAGGTTAGATTGAAGACATTTTCAAATATGCTAATTCACAATGTTTACCTCCTAGGAGGCCTAGCTCAGGAAGATACTGAAGGTTTTGATTTACCCTGAAAGATGGAATAAACTAAGAAAGAAAACAGGCCATACTGGAAAAAGAAATAACCCGAGTAAGACAAAAATGAATTCCCAAAGATGGTAGTGAAGGGCTCATTGGATAAAGCTGGGCACCAAACAGAAGGAGCGCTGCCAGACTGTGAGACAGCAAAGGCTCCAAGAGAACCTTTGATTCAATGAGTAATAATTAGCAAGAAAATTTAAAGTGAAAAATTAAGAATTGGCCAGGTGCGGTGGCTCACACCTGTAATCTCAGCACTTTGGAAGGCCAAGACAGAAGGATTGCTTGAGTTCAGGAGTTTGAGACCAGCCTAGGCAACATAGTGAGACCCTGTCTCTATTTAGAAAATAATGTTTTTAAAAAAGAAAGAAAAAAAAGACAAAATTATTCCAAGAACAAGAAAAAGCTAAGGAAAAATCAGGCACCGTACATCACGTGGTTCAGTTGTGAATTACATTCAGGTAGTCACAGAAATGGTGGCACTGAATGCTGATCTCTTCAAACTTGTCATTGACAGCTATTGGGACGATGGGGAAACAGGTGTGCTTGCATGGGACTGCGAAGGGAAGGTTGAAGGACAGCTGAACTCATCCTTCATCATAGGGAAGCCAACAATAAAATCCTAAAACCAAGAGGGAACAACATAAGCATTTATCTGAATCACTTGGGGATCAAGTTAATGAGCAGACTCCAATTCAAAGGGTCTAGATAGGGTCATAGTTATCTGAGTTTATTCCTAGTGAGCTCCACGGTGGTGTCCATGCTGATGGCTCACAGACTGCACACTGAGCACAAGATTTAGGGAACAGAAATAAATGCCAAAACACTCACTTAAAAGAGCTGAAAGCATTTGCCTCTAAAGTACAAGAAATAGGGTAGAAAACAGGGAGCCATGCAGCTATTTTTAAATATGCTTTGTAGAAGTGTTTGACTCTTTAAGCTGGGCCTGGTGACTCACCCCTGTGATCCCCAGCACCAAAGTCAGGTAGGTGTTCAACACCAGCCTGGCCAACATGGTGAAACCCCATCTCTACTGGAAATACAAAAATTAGCCAGGTTTGATGGCACATGCCTATAATCCCAGATACTTGGGAGGCTGAGGCAGAATAATTGCTTGAACCTGGGAAGGCAGAGGTTGCAGTGAGCTGAGATCATGCCACTGCACTCCAGCCTGGGTGACAGAGTGAGTGAGACTTCATCTCAGAAAACACAGAAAACAATGAAGAAGTGTTTGACTCTTTAAATGATGTGTGTGCAAAATAGAAACTAAATATTTTTCTGTGAGACAAGAAAGAACAACATGCCCACACAAACACACACACTTCACCTGATTGGTGCACCAGTACCACAAAGCTGTAAGGGGCGTTCCAAATATAATTCCTGGCCATGGAATATCCCCAGTGACAGGATCTCGGAAGATGTGGAAGGAGTCCTCCCGAGGTGTGTAGCACCTGGCATTGATTGTCAAGTTGTCCCCCTTGACTATGGATGGGATGGCATTCATATACTTCTCGGTAAAGCTCTCGTAACCTCCAACTTCGTTAAATGCTGAAAAGGTGTCAGAGTAAAATGAGATGTCTTACTGAAATCTAAGATATCCAATGTTTATGATGACTGTTTTTTGGTGAAAGTACACAAGCACCTCCTGTCAGCCCAGTCGAATCCTCAGTGACTTTCTCTCAGGTCCATGTCTTTCTGGTACCTCCACTGGCATTGGCCATGCTACCAAATTGACTTCCACGAAGTACACAAAGCAGATAACTCTGACTTGTCTTCCTATATTGTTCTTTGAAGTTCTGAGTTAGTGTCTCTTTTAAGATAAAAATGAAGCTGTTACCCAACAGGCGGACACTGATGTATCACAACCATTTAGAGCATAAGCAAACTGGAAGGTGAGCTAAGAAGGTGAGCCTCATAGAATCAGCCATCAGAAAGCCCCAACTGCTCTGAAAAGAACAGGAGTCAAAGGCCTCCCTTCTTGACCCAGAGTTTGGCTCTTTTGATCTTACTTGCAATCTCGTTTTCTGATGCCACACTATATTTTGCCTGTTACAATAAAAAATTGGAAAGATAATGAGCAGAAATTGGGGGTGGCAGGTGAGATACGACAAGCAAAAATGATGAGACTCAGCCTGTTTTCATCTAGAAAGGCTAATCAGGTGCAGAAGAGAATTGTATTTGCTCTTAGAAAGCTAAGCTCAGGCATCTGGGGTCCCTTAGT
Organism: Alouatta palliata; assembly: GCA_004027835.1. Classification (NCBI taxonomy): domain Eukaryota; kingdom Metazoa; phylum Chordata; class Mammalia; order Primates; family Atelidae; genus Alouatta; species Alouatta palliata. The sequence continues at coordinate 59,134 of PVKV010007419.1, read as the reverse complement.
ATAGCTTTAAATGATGAAAAATGCATCAGGGTATTATACAATTGTAGGGTTGAGTTACATTAATTTGCTGGGTTATTCAGCTAAAGGCCTACTATGTGCCAAACACTGTGCTGGGATCATATGCAAAATAAATGTGCAAGGCAGGAAGTTAACCAAGTGGAGGATACAGACAATACAAGGAAGTTGCTTTGATAGATAAACATGGTTTGTAACAAAAATGCATAGGAGACCCTAAGAGATGAGAGTCCCCTTCTTCATCCTAAAGATGGGAGAATTGAGGCTTAGAGACCCTGTTCCCAGGGAGTGCATCACTGAAGCCAGAAACCAAAGCACCATGAATAAGAACAGCACAGAAGTTCTGGAAAACTGAATAGAAAGTACACAAAGAATCGACGCTAACAACCTCTGGAGTAGCACTGTGCAATAGAAACATTCTGCAATGATAGAACTGTTCTGTATTTATGCCATTCCGTATGGTAACCACTAGCCATATATTGTACACCTGAAATATGGCTAGGTAAATAAGAAACGATTTTTAGTTTTAAGTAGCCATATGTAGCTAGAGGCATTTATATTGGTTTAAAACCACCAACTGTCATTGCATATTTGTTGTCTTTGTAGTTCTTTGAGTTTTTGCTTCATATACCTACAAGCTGTGTGATTAGATGCGTGCACATTCAGGATTGTTGTATTCAGTGTAGCTTGAGTGGGTAGAGCATGCTGGCAGAACAGGGAAGAGATACTTATTTTCACCCTGTATCCTTTCTACTGTGTGCATGGACTTCCTATGCAAAGATAAATAAAAACCATAATAAGAGAAAACAAAAATTGGAAAGCTGTAAATTAGATTAATCAATATTGTTTGATGGCAATGAACTGATACTATAAAGTGAGCATTATGAAGAAAAATCCAACCTATGTTTATGTACTGTAACAATGTATTGTAATAGATTTCCATACAAAATAGTCATAATGAGGTTATGGATGTTTTGGATGAAAATCCACTACAATGCATTGTTAGAACACACAAACGTAGGTTGTGTATTCTGTGTTTGTGTATTATTCAGTTGAACTAATAGTTCTCAGATTTTTTCCTACTATTTAATCCTTCATTTCATAAAAATTCTATGTAAATGAAAAGTTTCCAGACTTTGAATCTAATGTACAAATACTTCTGTAAAATTATCAACCCAATGGTATTGATTTTGTCTGTCCTTAACACAGAGAAATTAAGGTTAAATGAGATAACTTAGCAATAATTTTTAAAAGAAAATAATGTTCTTCTCCTCCCCTATCCATTTCCTCATGCTGAGATAATAAAGCAAGAAAGAAGTCAGGCAGATAGTTCAGTGATGGGGATTATATAAATGACTGGAAAATGTGCCCAGATGGAACTGGAAGGCATCCCAATAAAGAGCAGACAGACTGAACAGAAACAAGTCCCATGATTTCCGGCCCCTGGGCACTGCACACAGGGTTATCACTTACCAAACCCCATGAGAATAAAAGAACCAATCAGCATGATGATAGTCTGGAGGGTATCTGTGTAAATCACCGAGGCCAAGCCCCCTGGTGAGAGAAAGAAAAGAACCAGGGCATTTTATCCATGTGTCTCATGTATTTACAGCCTTCACTACTGGGTTCTCCTCCACCCAGAACCCTGAAAATGACTTAGCAGAAGACATCAAAAGCTCCTGGGTGAGCCACGAGCTTGTCCTGGCATCATGGTCTCCTCAGCATTGGTTCTACTTCTCATGCCTTGCTCTGATTCAGTTTCTGTGAATTACTGTGAAATTTCATCTTTGTGTGAGTTTTTGAATATTAAGTAGGGGAAAAGGCAGCACTTTAATACCATGTAAGTTTCTCTTAGTACCTCAATTGACCCCCATTCAGCACAATGCATCTGCTCTAAAATACCTGGCAAAACCACTTTTGCTCTAGTGCCGGAACATAACATTGTTTCATTAATTCAATAACAGATATAGTTACTGTGTTTTGTGTTTTGCTGTAGTGAAAACAAAACACAAACCAAAACTCTTTTTCAATTGTAGAGTAACTAGGCTGTCGATCAACAAGATACTCCCTTTATGAGAGTATCATGGGAAAACAAGATGAATCCTGAAAACTCATGCCTTTATCTCTCCCTTATTCTGAAACACATGCTCTGTGAAAGTTGTCTGTTCCAAAATAGAGACACTTAGCCAAACTTTAACGAAATGGAGCTGGGAGGCCATGCAGGTAGGCCCTAATACACCTATGCCTGTAACAGGAACTGTTAGAAGACATTATCCCAACTAGAACTTTCTGATTAAGCCATTTCTGTGAAGACTGTCTCCTAGCAACAGCCAGTGCCACCAGTGAATAAACACCACCGCCTGCAGTAAGCAGGTGAAACAATCACCTTTATTTCAGAACAGTTTATGTGGATTCTCCCTCTCTGTCTTTGTAAGTCTCCCCTTACCCCAAGCCCCCTGAAAGTGCTTATGGTCTGCCATAGCACGTGTATCCTGGTTTGCAAACCCTCACTATTCCGGAAGAAACACCTCATTTTGGAGAGTTGCTTATTTTAGGTTGACAGCTCAAATGCATGAAAATGACCCCAGAATTGTCCTAGCTGGTATTTTTCCTTAGGTTTTCCAACTCAGCTGGTATCGTTTAATTTTTGTAAGTTAATATACATGAGAAGCATATCAACATACCTGGTTCATGAGAGCATGCTTGGACTATTACCACACATCGTCTCCCACCAGCAACCCACTGCTCCAGTTTTCCTCTTTCAACTGTGCCATTCACAGCCATGGCCATGCCCTGGCATCCTGTGTTCATTTGAACTTCACCTTGCATTTGCCAGTCTCCTATCTGAGCTGCTGTTTCCTTATGGATGATATGCTGAATTCTAAGTGCCAATCTGGGTACCAAACTCATAGTTGAACCAGATTACCTGTTCTCCACCCCATCCCCCACACAATTCCATTCCATCAAGATGCTCACGTCTAATACAGAGGATTCTGTTTTGTATGCTCTAGTTGTGTTTCTGGTGCTGTGCTTGACTTTCATAGTGGGAATGAAATGGTGTCTTTACCTTGGCAATGACACAGCTAACACTGAGAATGCTAATTGCAGGTTCGGTTGGGATCAGCAGAAGACAGTCTGAGTGAGCAAAATATCCAACATACCAGTGATGGTATAAACAGCAGTAATAGCCAAGAGGATGAAGATTGCCAGGTAAAGGTCCAGTCCCAAGGCCAGCTGGATGAATATGGCTCCAGAAAACATATCTGACTAAAAAGGGAACAGTCAGGATGAGAAGGAATCATGCATTTCAGGCCACTGGTTTCTCTGCTCCAATGTCCACTCTTCTCAACCCTTCTTTTCCTGGTAGACTCCTTCCTACTTATCTTTCAAGAATCCACCGAGACGGCCCCAGAGTAATACGTTTCATAAAGCTCAAACCATTTTCATTATGTTCACTCTCTTCTATATTCTCATAGAAGTAAGTTCATTGCTCAGTTGAGGTGCTTTTTAAATGAGGTGACATGTCCTGAGAATTTTTTCTGTATCGTGAGGCTTAGAGAAGCTGAGTAATTGCTTCTAGAAAGCCCCTCCACTGTGACGGAGAATATATTCTATTTTGTGTGTTTCATGTACTATAAAATTTATTAATGGCAAAAACCACAATTACTTTTGCAACAACCTAAAAGATGGGATAGAAAGTATGTACAAAAATAGCCTGGATGTGGTGACTCATGCCTGTAGTCCCAGCACTTTGGGAGGCCGAGGCAGCCGGATCACAAGTCAAGAGATTGAGACCATCCTAGCCAACATGATAAACCTCTATCTCTACTAAAAATACAAAAATTAATGTGGCATGTGCCTGTAGCTACTTGGGAGGCTGAGGCAGGAGAATCGCTTGAACGTGGCAGGTGGAGGTTGCCGTGAGCTGAGATCACTCCGTTGCCCTCCAGCCTGGCAACAGAGTGAGACTCTCTCACACACACACAAAAAAGATAGTATGTACAAAAGCAGAATGTAACCAAAGAACATTGTTTCATATATGTTCCAAATAGATCCATGGAACAATGACTTATAATTGTTTGAATTGGGGGGTTATGATTATTTATGAAATTGAGGGGAAATGCAGAATTAATTTAGATTATGCACACTGCTGTAAATGCATGATGTTGGTTGGAATTCAACTAAATACATGTGTCTCTGACCATCCTAGGGGCCCTTGGGTCTAACCATAAAAAAAAGGAGACTATAATCAACTTAGAAATGTCCCTAAGGCAAACATATTTCAGTAGGAAGTACATTTTTCTATCTACAATGTTTGGCTCAGCATAATTAACATGAATAATTCAGGACAATTTCCTGCTAGCTGTTATATATGTATACTAACATAACTATCATATATATGTACATGTATGTAACATATAACTTGTTATATACGTATATATAACATATAATGAATATATGTATACTAACAGATAACTAATCATATATATATACATATATATAACATAATGTTATATATATGTATCTATAACATGTATAACTAATATATGTATACTAACATAACTAATCTCATACATATATATAACATAACTAATATGTATACCTAATCATATATAAACACATATGATTAGTTATACATATATAGCAGCTAGCAGGAAATTGTTAAAATTAGTGTTCTTGTTTGCCAGTGAGAATTTTTATAATTACCTGTTTGTTTTAACTTTCCTAAAATTATAAACAGAACCGTTTTAAGAGATGAATTGGGTAACATATTTTCTCTCTTCTGGAAAAACTTAAGCTGTCAATGGATTATCTCTTCTTTGAAACCTTGAAAGAATTCACCCCTTACCCTTCTCCATGTCCCCAAACTACCTGTCAGGTAGGTATTATCATCATTTTACATCTGAGGAAACTGAGGCTTAGGGAATTTGTCCTGGATGACCCGGATAGAAAGTGGTAAGCTGAAGATTTAAACCTGTGTGGTGTGACTCAGAAGTTTATATGGTTAAACATATTGTTACACTGTTACCATGGGATTTTACTTAATGAATATGTAGGGGAACACTTAGAGTAGATAAGATATTCTAGAAAAATGGTGAATATGGCAGCATAGTTTGTGAACTTCCGTGAATCTGTACATTAGACAGAGCAAGTATATAACAAAACCAACAAAATTAGATGACGGGGTATTTCCACGAGGCCCAAACGGCAAGAAGCCAGGTGCAAATCAACCTTAGCCACAAAACCTACATGGCAGCAAGATCTGGGAGGAGGCAGAGAGAAACAGCAGCTTATCTGAAGAAACTTAAGAGTTAGACATCCCCACATAGCCACCAGGTGACCACTGGGAAGCACAGTGGGACAACTGCAGGACTACAGCAGAGCATGGAAGGGGTTTTGCTTTAGTAACCAGTGGGCAACTGTAAGGGCTCCTTGGTAAGTTTTGAAAGGGTTCAGAGTAGTGCAGGTCAAACAAGCTCTCAAAACTAATGACCAAAGCTCACTTTCAGAACAGGGACCTACACTGAGGAAAAACTTCTATTAAGTGGCAACAAAATTTGGCAAAATGAGGAACACCATGTTTGATGATACACTAGTCTTATGATGGGGATGGAGGAGAACTGCAAATAAGTTCTGAGTTCATTTTTAGTTTGTTTTTTTGTAGAAGTATGGGTGAGGCAATTCTGAAATCATTTTCTTTTTAAAAATATTTACTTATTTTTGTTTCAACAAGGCACAGTGGTTCATGCCTATAATCCCAGTACTTTAGGAGGCTAAGGTGGGTGGATCAGTTGAGGCCATTGTCAATTTATGCTTTTGTTATTTGTGGTTTTTAGGTCTTATCCAAAAAAATATTTGCCCAGACCAATGTCCTGAAGCATTTCTGAAACCATTTTTGATGCATTATAGGATGGAGCAAACAAATTGTGTGTGTGTGTGTGTGTGTGTGTGTGTGTGTGCGCGCGCGCTCGCTGATGACTTGGAGAGTCAGGTTTCTCAATTGTGGAAAAAGGAACATATAAACATAGAATTGCAGAAGGCAATAAAATACTCTGTAGAGCTGGATTGGAATTGGAGGTATTAGTGTGAACTCATAATTTCTAACTATGTATATCTATGTGTATAGTTGCCCAGAAACTATATGTATGTGTGTATATGAATGTATGTATTTATGTGTGTGCATTTATATGGGTGTATGTATGCATTTATTTCCTAATTTTGTCAGCTAATAGAGTCAAGAAAAGTCAACTTAATGAGCACACTTAGCATTCAGATTTTGGTTTCTAAAACACTTCCCCACTGAAGGAGCCAGGAATGTCCCAGAAAAATAGGTGATTCCAGGGCTGGAGGAGGGCTGGTACAAGATGAGTCTGAAACATTTTGTTACCCCAGAATTTAAGAAATTGCTCAATAAAATGATGGGATCATGCCCTGTCCTTTACACAGAATCCAGTTTGGGGAGCTCTCACTGGCCAAATATGGCATGAGTATCAAAATAACTACATACAATAATATTTGTAAACCAATGATAAACAGGAATATATCAGTCCACATCAGTAATAGAATAAATAGAGAAGGGAAGACTTCTGCCCTCAGTAGCCTGCTGAATACTGGATGGGAGCTATGGAAGGAGTGCTAGAGTTGGAAAATTATTTTTCAGCCATCCTAGTAAAGATTGGATCTGATAAGATCATTTAGGAATGCTGAATCTACTGGAAAATTTTGAAGAGGAACTGAATATTTGAGTGGTTTAAAGGATCTAGCACAGATCCTTTTGGTTACAGGGGAAAATAAAACAGTCATGCTTATTGGTTACAGGGGAAAATAAAACAATAATTCTGTGTTGGAGAAATTGGGTTATACTTCAATCAGGTGATCAAAATTAACATCCCATTAAGGAACAGATGGATATTGAATGCTTCTAGATAGGATACTTTTAGTAGGACACATCACTTATGTAGTATTCCAGCCAAGAAGAATGCATAACCTGAATCCAACTATGAAGAAATACCAGGCGAGTCCAAAATAAAGATTGTCATATTAAGAGGAGTGGAGGAGGGACTCTTCTTAATGTCTTCTTAATGTCAGTGTCATCAAAGACAGAAAAGGGGCACATAGAAATGTTCCAGATGAAAGCAGGCTGAAGACATTTGGCAACTGAATGTAATACCTGACCCTAGACCGCATTCTGTACTGGAGAAGAAAGGATGATAAAAAGGATTATTTCTGAGTCAGTTGACAAAGTTGGAATTTAAATGGTAGATAACTGTATCCATATTATGTTTGCTTGAGTTGATAATTCTGCTGTGGTTTTGCAAGAAATTATCCCTGCTTCTAGGAATAATGATATACAGGGAATGCTCAGTTTAGAACACCATCATTTTACAACTGCCACAGTAAAGACTGGATCAGGTAAAAATCATTGGATCAGGTAGAATCATCAGTGAATGTTAAATCTGGGGGAAAATTTACACTGAAATTTTTGAGATTAAAGGGCAATCATGTGTGTAACAGTCTCAAATAGTTGAAGACGTGAGAAACACTTTGGGAGGCCAAGGGGGGTGGATCATTTGAGGTCAGGTGTTTTGAGACCAGCCTGGCCAACATGGTGAAACTCCATGTCTACTAAAAATACAAAAAAATTAGCCAGACATGGTGGTGCATACCTGTAATCCTAGCTACTGGGGAGGCTGAGGCAGGAGAATCACTTGAAACTGAGAGGCGGAGGTTGCAGTGCGCCAAGGTTGCACCACTGCACTCCACCCTGGGAGATACAGCAAGACTCTGTTTCTTTGTAGAACTTGGGGCTGGAAACAAGTGTAGGAGGAGATGGTTGTATTTTTCTCTTAAGATTTGAAATAAAACCTAACATTTTATCATCCCACCCAACTCTATTGCACATTGGGGTTTTTCAGGAATACCAGCTAGTATTGAGGGAAGATTTCACTTTTAAAAAAATGTTCACCATTTCAGAAAAAAAGTGTTACCTGTGGTGGTGCCCCTCGTGCCTATCTGCCTCTGTCTGCATTTGTAGCTCTTTTCATTCATACTGATTGTATACTCATCCACAGAGGGGCGATTATTACACCACAGCATTTTGACTTTTTGTGTAGTTCTACTTAATCATTTCCATGTTAAACACACTTTATCTTATTATGAATTCCTTGACCTTTGTTTCTATTATATACTACTATTAAAGAATTAAATCCATGGTTTTGAAATTATATGTCAGTAGTTGACATGGTATCAATGAATTTTTTTTTTAAGAAGTAAGCACTCCAGATCACTCAGGCTGGGGTGCAGTAGCATGATCTTAGCTCACTGTAATTCAACTCCTGGGCTCAAGTGAGCCACCAGACCTGGCTAAAAAGGTCTCACTATTTAGCCCAGGCAGGTCTGGAACACCTGGCCTCAAGTGATCCTCCTGCCTCAGCTTCCGAAAGTGCTGGAATTATAGGCAGAAGTCACTAGGCTCAGTCACCAATGACATTTTTTTTTATTGTGGTGAAACATATATGACATAAAATTTATCATTTTAACTAAGTATATAATTCAGTGGCATTAATTACACTAACAATGATTATAAATTATCATAGTAAAGAATTGCAATGATTCTTTTGCTATAAAGGACTGTATTAAAATAATAGTCAATATTTGAATAAAGACTGTAGATTAGATAATAATTTGTATCAAATCTCAATGCACGTGTTACTGCAGGTTGAGAACCAGTGAACAAGATGACCTTTTTCCAACCTGGGCAGAGGAGACCTATGAAAACTGTCCTGTCCTAACACCTCATTATTATCTACTTAATAAATAACTAGGACACAATCTGTTATCAGAGTCTAACAGTATACAAAAGGTCAGGTCTAAGATTAATCATGATTAATGTCACTTAAAAAATAAACCTGCAGACAAGAATGGACTCCTGCTAAGGTGTCTTTCCAGCCAACCATGAACTCTGCACAGCCACAGACACGCAAATGGCTTCCCTGCACCCGCACCCAGCTCACCAACATTCTGTCCCTCCCCATCCACCAGTAATCCTCCAACCTGGGTATTTGCATCCCCTGAGAGCTCTTTCACTGCGAATTGTCCTCTGTTCTCTGCCTTCATGCCTGCTCATGCTCCTTAGAACCATAAAGCTTAGATGTCAGCACCAGAGGAGAACTGGGAGATTAGCAAGTCCAACAATTTGAGGAACGTGCGAACTCTAAGCCCCTGACACCTGTGAGCTCCTCTGCTTCCCTCTGCCTCGCCTAACTCTCCCTTCTTGGGGACTACTTAAGTGCCCTCTCCAAGAGCACAACCCCCAATGCCATACAGCAGGGAGCATCCTCTTTGCTGGGTGTGCATAGCACATATTCTGTACATGTCCATGCACTCTAGTTCAGCATGTATTTTAGTACATTTACATGTATTGTGATACGAGACTAATTATTTCATGTGCAGAATTCTTATCACCTTAGCCAAATGGTGAACTCAAGAATCTACTATCCCAACACAAAGCTCAATAATATGCAGTCAGTGCTGGGCAGTGCTCACATTGCATTGGGAAGGCTCATGCCGTCTAATCTAAGCAGCTGGTTCACTTCCAACAATGACTCAGTTTGACAGAGGAGCAATAGGAAAGGTCAGCTTTTTCTCTCACAAACTCTGAGACACATGCCTAGATTGTAAACTTGAGATTATTTCATTAGTGACTGACACATGAGGAGCAAATAAGTTAACCTTTGTTTTTTACATGTGCTGCTGAGTCTCCAGATTCCTTCCATCTTTCCTCACTGATTATCTTCAAAAAATGTAACTTTTGTTGTTGTTTTTGAAATGGCATCTCGCTCTGTCTCCCAGACTGGAATGCAGTGGTGTGATCTCGGCTCACTGCAACCTCCGCCTCCCAGGTTCAAGCTGTTCTCCTGCCTCAGCCTCCCAAGTAGCTGAAATTGCAGATGTGCACCACCATGCCTGGCTAATTTTTGTATTTTAAGTAGAGATGGGGTTTCACCATGTTGGCCAGGCTGGTCCCGAACTCCTGACCTCAAGTGATTCACCTGTCACAGCCTCCCAAAGTGCTGGGATTACAGGCATGAGCCACCGCACCTGGCCCCAAAAATGTATTTATAGAAGAGTACTTAAAATGTACTTTAATTTTTTTAACACATACTTGTGACATGTGTCTTACCATGGTGGTCTTAGATAAAGTAGAGTGAATTTAAGAAAAATCAGTATAATAATACAAAGTACTTTGCTTGTGGTTCACATGTTAATCAAACTGAAAATGAAAATGTAAACCTGGACATGCTCTGAGAAAGAATATAAAGGTTATCTTGAGCTAGAAAAAGCAGGAGGCCAGAGAAGTCTTCTCTTTACTAAAGAGCAGTGTTACTTGAATGAGACATTTTGTTGTTTTTGTACATCCATTTTTTTCATATCCTTAATGAGAGGGGAGATTTATACTCTGGAGCCTCTCATGACTTAAAAGTCTACCACTCTATGAACACAGGGTCTTTGAAGCTCCCTTTTTCCCCATAAGACTTGGAAGAGACACCCCTGAGAGTTTAAGACATCCATATGGCTTGGCTTTTTAAAGGCTGTTGACAGTGTACACTCCAGCTCTTGCATGTTAGCACTCTGGCGCCATCTGACAACCTCTTGAAGCTAAAATGTCAGGAGGCTCTGAACTCACAGAGATTGACAAAGTCACACAGATGAAGAGGGAGAGGATGGAGAGGTAGACCTGAAGTCGCTCCCCACCAAACCGCTTCTTGAGATATTCTGGCATGGTCATCACCTGCAGAGACAGACATTGACAGGAACTTACCCTTAGGTCCCTGTGTGTTCAGATTATTCAGCATTTCCTAAGCACCTGTAAGTGAAAGTGCTGTGTATGGCCCCTTCCTTGTGATGAAACCGTGGCTGCTTATTCATAGAGGTATCCCTGATACCTTGCAAAGTGACTGGCAGAAAGTGGAATCTTAAACCATGCTTCTGAAGAGAAGGACACGCCCACTGATAACTCCAGCCAAGGTCTCTCTCCTGACCGATCTGTAGATCTCACTTTCCCAATGCTGGTTGGGTGTCTCCACCTTAGTGTCCTGAATGCACCAAACACTTACGGTGTTGCAAAGTGAAATCATCACTCTCCTTTTCATCATTTGCCTCTAATCTGGAATCCCTGGCTCCATTAATGGTAGCCTCAAGCACCCCAGCCCTCAAGCTTCAAGTTTTAGAGCTGATCATAATCCTCTGCCTCCACTGCCTTCATCTTTACTCTGCCATCAAACCTGTCATCTCTGCTCCAGGGTCATTATGCAGGGACACCACTGATTTCCCCACTGGTTGCAGCCACATTCTATACTGGAAACATCCCTAGGCAAGAAACTTGATTTTTGTCTTCTGTATATTACTAGCAGTAGGCCAGGTGAAGGGCAGAAACCCAGGTTTCATGATTGAAGAGAGAGTGAATGAATGAATGCCTGAAAGATACACCTAACAGATTAACCCAGAATACCTATGGATATGGAACTGGCCCAATCGTCCCATAGAACTGATGTCTGCGGTTTCTTTGAATAAGCATAGAAACTGATCCTCCCAGTCTTGGAGAAAGTTACCCTTGTCTTATCTCACTTCCTTTCTCAAAAAGTCAATCATCAGGACTCCTGGATGGGGTCACAGAGCTGAAACTCACCAGATCACCACACGCGAACAATGAGAAGCCAGACCCGTCACCTTTTATAATTGTCTAACCCACCATCTGCTTCCTGTTGACTGACTTCTCTTCCTTATCCACCCCCTCATTCCTGTTTTCCCACACATGGTTACATATCTTCCCTGCTATATAAACCCCTTATTTTAGTCTATCAGGAAGATGGATTTGAGACTGAGCTCTCGTCTCTTTGGCTGCAGCACCCAAAAAAAACCTTTTATCCTGGCAATATTCATTGTCTCAGTGATTGACTTTCTGTGCAGTGAGCAGCAGTGCCTAGAACTTTGGCATTTTGGTAACAGATACTCACCCCTGCCTTGATGTAGATGGGGACAAAGATCCACCCAAGAATCGGCAACATTACTGAGGACTACGAGGAACCAAAATCAGAGAGAGAGATGTTAGAGAGGCTTGGCTTGTGGAGCTTGTCCTTATATGACCTCTGAGTCTGAAAATTAAAAAAAAAAAAAAAAAGTTGGCTTAATCCTGTCCCATTCAATTATCTTGAGACAACTGTGAGTTACTTTTTCTATTTCTGTGACTCAGGGGCCACCATTTTCTGGGGCTTAAGTTGCCACAAAATACGCATGGTGAAAAGGGAAAGAATATAAGGGATTTGATCCCAGTGGAACCCCTGCAAGGTCATATAATCTTTGCCAAAGGATTACATGAATGATAAACAGAGTAACAGAGCAGTGAGAAAGGAATCTGGAAATAGAATATCCCCAGTGCTCCCCAAGACTTGCCACATCCAATGATGGTAATAATATAATCTAGCATAAATATGCAATTTTTACAAAGAATCTTCTCATATATCACTTATGCTGCTCTCAGTCTAAGTGAGGCAGATATGAGAAGCAGTTATTCTTATCTTAACAGAGGGGAAACTTAGCCTTACAGAGATTAAGGGAGCCGAAGGTCATAGTCACAGGAGATGACTTGAGTTGTTTGCAGCCTGCTTGTCACACCCACTTGGTCCATAGGTCATTCTGGCCATGCTTCTGGAGACTGACTTTATTCTAGTGTCCATGGCACTATTAAAGCCTCAGCCATAGGGTATATCTGGAGGCTGGGTCCATCCTGGACTCCCGGATATTACTAAAGTAAAAGTAGGGGCAGAATCTTCCAACAGGGGAGGGGCACAGGCATTTGTGATCACTCAGGGTCACTTTGAGTTCAACCTAGGATGGTCTGTTTAAACTTTCACCGTGATCCAACTTAACCTTTACACAAGCATCCTCTTCTGCCCAATATGCACATGGCATGTACATGAAAACATCAGAAAGAGTAACATAAGAGAAAAACTCAGGCAACTCAAGAACTGATTGGCATGTCCTTCACATGTCCAGCCATGTGCTAGAGCAAACTTGTCCATCCTGTGGTCCAAGCTGGCTTTGAATGCAGCCCAACACAAATTTGTAAACTTTCTTAAAACATTATAGGTTTTGGCCACACATGGTGGCTCACGCCTGTAATCCCAGCAGTTTGGGAGGCTGAGCTGGGCGGATCACAGGGTCAAGAGATCGGTGCCATCCTGGCCAACATGGTGAAACCCCATCTCTACTAAAAAAAAAAAAATACAAGTATTGGGCTGGGCGAGGTGGCTCACGCCTGTGATCCCAGCACTTCGGGAGGACGAGACGGGTGGATCACAAGGTCAAGAGATCAAGACCATCTTGGCCAACATGGTGAAACCCTGTCTCTACTAAAATACAAAAATTAGCTGGGTGTGGTGGCACTCACCTGTAATCCCAGCTACTCGGTAGGCTGAGGCAGAAGAATTGCTTGAACCGGGAGGTGGAGGTTGCAGTGAGCCAAAATGGCGCCACTGCACTCCAGCCTGGCACCTGGTGACAAAGCAAGACTCTGTCCCAAAAAAATATATATATATTAGCTGGGCGTGGTGGCACGCATCTGTAGTCCCACCTACTCAGAAGGCTGAGGCAGGAGAATCGCTTGAACCCAAGAGGCAGAGGTTGCAGTGAGCCAAGATCTTGCCACTGCACTCCAGCCTGGCAACAGTGTGAGACTCCATCTCAAAGTTGGGGAGAGATAGCATGGGGAGAAATGCCAGATATAGATGATGGGGAGGAAGGCAGCAAATCACACTGCCATGTGTGTACCTATGCAACAGTCTTGCATGTTCTTCACATGTACCCCAAAACCTAAAATGCAATAAATAAAAAATATTAATAATAAATTATAGGGGTTTTTTTGTTTGTTTGTTTTGTTTTCTCAGCAGCTATTGTTAGTGTTAGTGTATTTTATGTGTGGTCCAAGACAATTCTTCTTCCAGTGTGGCCCAGGGCAGCCAAAAAATAGGACACCCCTGTGCTAGAGGATGGGCTGGATACATAGTGGGAACTCGGGGAGGAGAGATGAAAATGAAAGCTAAAATGCCCAAGTGAGTATAGGGATTGAGGCATATGGAAATGATATGCCTGGTGGGAATAACTGCTTGAGAAAAATCTTAAGAGGTGAGCAATGATGTGCATGGAATAGACAAGGCAGAATGGGGCCACAGAAATACTGAAGGTCAAATGAGAAGTGGAGGCTGGGTTCAGTGGCTCACACCTGTAATCCCAGCATTTTGGGACACTGAGGTGAGAGGATCACCGAGCTCAGGAGTTAGAGACCAGCCTGGGTGACATAGGGAGCTCCCCATTTCTACCAAAAAAAAAAAAAAAAAAAACACACAGCTGGGCATAGTGGGGCACACTTGTAGTCCCAGCTACATGGAAGGCTGTGGCAGAGGATTGCTTGAGCTCAGGAGGTCAGTGAGCCATGATCCTGCTACTGCATTCCAGCCTGGGCAACAGAGCGAGGCCGTGGGAGGGTAAATCAGTTCAACCATTGTGGAAGACAGTGTGGGATTCCTCAAGGATCTAGAACCAGAAATACCATTTAACCTAGCAATCCCATTACTAGGTACATACCCGAAGGATTATAAATCATTCTACTAGAAAGACACATGCACACGTATGTTTATTGCAGCACTGTTTACAATAGCAAAGACTTGGAACCAACCCAAATGCTAATCAGTGATAGCCTGGATAAAGAAAATATGGCACATATATACCATGAAATACTAAACAGCCATAAAAAAGAAAGAGTTCATGTCCTTTGGAGGGACAAGGATAAAGCTGAAAGCCATCATTCTCAGTAAACTAACACAGGAACAGAAATCAAACACCACGTGTTCTCACTTATAAGTGGGAGTTGAACAATGAGAACACATGGATACAGGGAGGGGAACATTACACACCGGGCCTGTCAGCAGGTGGGAGGTAAGGGGAGGACAAATGCCCAGTGCATGTGGGGCATAAAACCTAGATGACATGTTGATAGGTGCAGCAAACCACCATGGCACATGTATACCTAGGTAACCTGTATGTTCCGCACATGTATCCCAGAACTTAAAGTAAAATTGGCAAAGAAAAAAACGGTAACAAATAAGAAAATAAAAACCCAAGAATTGGACTAGAAGAAAGACAAAAAACCAAAGAGGAAAACATTCTATACAGACTACCAGAAAAACCTGGGATATGACTTTCATTAATATACCTGGATGCTTTGGTTTCAATGTGTCTCACAAAGTTCATGTGTTGGAAACTTAATCCTCAATGTAACAGTATTGAGAGGTCAGACCATTGAGAAGTGGTTAGGTCATGAGGGCTCTTTCCTCATGAATAGTAGATGGATGTCGTTATCGAGACAGGGATTAGTTATAGTAGGAGTGGGTTCCTGATTTTTAAAAACGAGTTTCACCCTCTTCTCCCCTTTTCTCTTCTTCTTCTCTCTCGCTTTCTCTCTTGCTTTCTTTTACTCTCCCTGTCTCTCATACCCCAGTACCCTTCCACCTTCCATCATAGGATGACAGAGCAAGAAGACCCTTGTCAGATGTGGGTCCCGCCGCCCTTGCACTTCCCAGCTTTCAGAGCTGTAAGAGAGACATTTCTGTTCTTTATAAATTACCCAGCCTGTGATATTCTGTCATAGCAGCATGAAACATACTAAGACACTGGATATGGTTTTGATTCAAAGGAAGAAGCCTATGAAGTCACTTACAGTCCATTCAAATGTTACAGTGGCGACTCCTGAAGCTGCTCCTGTCCCAGCCAGCCCCACAAAGTGGTTACTGCCGATGTTACTGGCAAAGAGAGAGGCGCCCATCTGGAATGCAAAATAACAAACTAGCATTGGAGTTAAAAGATCCAAATCAGACTTTTGGAAAACAGGCAGGTACTACAGTCACTACTCAGAGCAGGAGTCAAGCAAATGTCTGCCCCCAAGGTAATCCAGCCCATAGTCAGTTTCTGTATGGCCCATGAGCCAAGACTGTTTTTTCACATCTTTGCATTATTAAATAATGGTTAATAATCTAAATAAGCATAATATTTTGTAAAATAGGAAACCGTAAAAATGAAATTATATGATTTAAATTTCAGTGTCTGGAACCACAGCCACACTCATTGGTTTTCCATATGGACTGGGGCTGTTTTTCGTCCTACAGTAGCAGGGTTGTGTGGCAGCAACAGACCATATGGCTTGAAAACCTTAAAATATGTATAATCTGGCCTTTTACAGGAAAGCTTGTTGGCCCTGCCTTGGGGGAGCATTGGTCAGTCTAGTGAAATGCTCTGAGTTGAGCCTGTCCTTGGCCAAGCACTGCCAGACCTCCCATCATCTCTTGTCCCTTTAATCAGCTGCAGGGACCTCACAGCTGCCTAGGAGGAAATTTCTCTCCATCTTCCAGCCACAAGACCCTCTTTTATTCATTCCCTCGCCATCACAGTGCCTGCTGTTCTTTGGACCCAAAGATCAAGAGTGGTCTCTTGAGTGGGCATGGATCAGCACCAATTCTGGCAGAAGAGAACTGGGGTGTGGGACCCTGCAGTGCTGCTGCTTTCCCCACTTTTTAAGGGCTCTGTAAAATCACTTTTTCTACTCAGCTCCATGGGGCCAGAGGATGGGGTTAGCTGGTTTGTGGCTTCAAGATCGCTTGAGCCTTATATGTTTCGTTAACAGTCCTAAAAAGGACTGATTGGATGCCTCAAACAAAATTCATTTCAAACTTCCAGTTCTGCTTCAATTACCCCAGCTAGAACATTTCCCTGTCTCCACTTCCCTTCATTTAGAAAATGAGACAGATCTGTGAAGAAAGCATTTACTAAGCACCCACTGTATAATGTGATGCTGAGGTGACACTCTTCAGATGGAGAGGGGAAGATGCAGTCTCTGCTGCAGTGGGACCCTGGCTGTGGGGGCCACATACCAAATTCCCACAAGAACACCCACTGGGCAAGAATCAAGAGGCATCAGCATTAGCACCATCACAGGAAACACAACCAATAGCTGCATGGGACATAAAGACCCATGGAGAGAGCTGGGAGGCTCCTCAGATGAGGAAGGGGTGGGGTGGGGTATTGAAGGAGGAGAGCAGAGATGGGGAGGCCAATCCTAACAAGACGGCCAGCATCAGCTCTGGACTGGGAGCAAAGCAGGAATGTGAGAGCTTGTAAGCAGCCAGGAGAAGATGCTTGATAGGAGCAGGAGAAAAGGATATGAAGTGGGGCTGAACTGGGGTCCTTCAATGCCAGACTGGACCTGCTGTCATAATAGGTGATATATTGTAATGTCCTGGAATTACAGGGAGGAACCATGATGTCAGGGATTTAGGAATGGAGCCCCAGTGAGTAGGCAACCAATGTACATCAGAAATAGTCAACATTCTAAATGTTTTCTACGTTCTTTTTTTTTTTTGCTCTTGTTGCTAAGGCTGGAGTGCAGTGGTGCGATCTCGGCTCACTATAACCTCTGCCTCCTAGGTTCAAGTGATTCTCCTGCCTCAGCCTCCTGAGTTGCTGGGATTACAGGCATGCACAACCACGCCCAGCTAATTTTTGTATTCTTAGTAGATACGAGGTTTCACCATGTTGTCCAGGCTGATCTCAAACTCCTGATCTCAGATGATCCGCCAGCCTCGGCCTCCCAGAGTGCTGGGATTACAGGTGTGAGCCACTGTGCCTGGCCTACATTGACTTTTAAGCACACACCCGGGAAATTTATCTCCAGGAAACTTTGGTCCACTTACCGGGCACCAGGCCACATCACGACCAGCGAGGAAGAAGCCTCCTATAGTGCCTCGGTTGGTCCTCAGCATTGCCTGAACGGAAGGGAAGATAGGTGAGGGTCAAGCCGCAGCAGGCACGCCCAGACATCCCAGAGGCTCTGGCCAGGGTGCTGAGAGGGATGAGTTTTCAGCACTCCTACAGAGAGAAACACTTCCTGGAAACTGTTCTGTAGTATCAAATTTTAAAGGACTTGAAAAGCAATCGCTTCGTAAAAACCCAGAGCTGGAAGGACTTTAAAAAATCATAATCCTCAACTTCCGTCTTAACTGCTCTGATTATTCTCACTTATGAAAATCATGTGAGGTATCACTAAGCCATGCTTGCAAGAAAATTTGCAGCCTCAAACTCATTATTAAAAAGAAAAGTCAACATAAATGAATTAAGAGTCCAAGTCACTAAGTCAGAAAGTGAGCAAACAAAAGACAGTCAAAGAAATGGCAATAATAAAAATAACATCTTTGTTCATTATACCAGGTACTGGGGATGCCAAGTAAATCTGAAGGTCCTGGTGCTGGCTCTGTGCACACAGTGGGATTGTTAGGAGCATAAGTTAGCTCATTTTAAGAATTATTTATGTAACACACAAGAAAATGACTCTGATAGTAACACAATGACATCTGTGAAAACCTTCCTCCCCTTAAGATACCCCCTCCCAAACCTTGTGCCCACCCTGAAAGCCACTGGGATTCCACTTACCCACAGCCCAACAGCCATCACTACCAGAAAATAGATGACAATGACTGAGATATCAGCAGCATTTTGGATTCGATCAGACAGTGGAGGTGGCTCTGGGGTCCCAGCCGTGGTGCTGGGGCTAACCGTGCTGGCCATGGCTGCAGCAGCGCTATACCATTCGAGGCAGGACCCATCTTTATATAAATTCTGGGTTAATGATCAGCCTCAGGCGGGTGGGGTGAGATATCAGAGCCAGCTCCTGGATACGGAGACCTTTAAACCTCTTCTCCAAAGCTGTGACACCCCAGCCGTCCACCAGCGAGTGCTAGTCTAGGTAGAATGTGAGAATGAGGGATGCAGGGCCAGAAATGTGGGGAGAGTTTGAGGTAGAGCGTGGGATGTTCTCTGAGGGCAAAGACAGGGTCTTTAAGGAGACCTGATCAGGTGGTGGGGGGATTTGAGAGAAATGAAGACACACAAGGAGGGGAGGACAGAGAAGGGGCCAGAAGTCAGCCAGGAGGGACTGAATACAATGGTTCCTCAGAGAACAGATACAATTTCTGACCAGTGAGCTATATCCCTTGACAGGAAGTGAATTATGCCTTTCATGGATTCTAAAGTTTCACATTTATCTGAAGTGGGTCTCATGTGCCACAGAAAGATATTGGTGGCCTGTGTAGGAAAGGAAGTGGCTCAACAAACACCGTATGTGGAGAGTTGGGGGCATAGCTGTGGAGAGCGCTGGGTCAGAGGGTTGTACAAGGAGTGAGTCAACCTGGAAGCATGTGATGGGGATCATGAGGACTCAGGAAACAAGACCCCTGGACCACAGCCAAGAAGAAGTTAGAAGTAAAGCCTGTGTGGTGGCTCAGGCCTATAATCCCAGCACTTTGGGAGGCAAAGGAAAGAACATCACTTGAGGCTAGGAGTTCAAGACCAGCTTGGGCAACATAGGGGGTCTTTGTCTCTACAAATATTAGCTGAGTGTGGTGATATACGCATGTGGTCCCAGCTACTTGGGAGATTGAAGAGGGAGGATCACCTGTGATTGGGAGGTCAAGACTATAGTGAGCCATGATCATGCCACTGCACTCCAGCCTGGGAAACCAAGCAAGATCTCTTCTTTAAAAAAAAAAAAAAAAAAAATCCCAGCACTTTGGGAACCCAAGGCGGGTGCATCACCTGACGTCAGGATTTTGAGACCAACATAGAGAAATCTCATCTCTCCTAAAAATACAAAATTAGCTGGGTATGGTGGCACATGCCTGTAATCCCAGCTACTCAGGAAGCTGACACAGGAGAATCGCTTGAACTCGGAAGGCCGAGGCTACGGTGAGCCACTATCAAGCCATTGCATTCCAGCCTTGGGCAACAAGAACAAAACTATGTCAAAAAAAATGAATGGGACAGGAATAGTGACTCACACTTGTAATTGCAGCACCTTGGGAGGCTGAGAGGGTAGGATAACTTGAGCCCAGGAGTTCAAGACCAGCCTGGGCAACATAGCGAGACCTCATTTCTACAAAAAAAAAAAAGTATCCAGGCATGGTAGTGAGTGCCTATAGTCCTAGCTATTCAGAAGGCTGAGGTGGAAGGACTGCGTGAGCCCAGGAGTCAAGTCTGCAGTGAACCATGGTCACACCAGTGTACTCCAGCCTTGATGACAGAGTGAGACCCTGTCACAAATGAATGAAAAATTCTCCAGTTTTGTTTCAGGCAAAGAGGACTGAGGCACCCCATCCTCTCTGTCTTGGTCCTCTGACCCTCTCACTCTCTAAGATAGAGGCAACCAGCACGTCATTCATTCAACAAGTGATTTGAAACAGGAGTGTGCTGGAGTGAATATGGCTCCACTTCCAGTTCCAGTGGAGATTCAGAGCAGAACAGTCCAGCAGGGGCTGCATCAGACCCTTCCCCGGAGAAGGTCAGGGAATCAGGGAAGTGTTGCCTGGAGCAGGGATCGAGGAGAATTAGAAGGGTGGTTAAGAATGTGGACTTTGGCTGGGTGCAGTGGCTCATGCCCATAATCTCACCACTTTGGGAGACCGAGGTGGGCAGATCACATGAGGTCAGGAGTTCGAGACCAGCCTGGCCAACATGGTGAAACCCCATCTCTACTAAAAATACAAAAAAAAAAAATTAGCCAAGCACTCTGGCGCATGCCTGTAATCCCAGCTACTCAGGAGGCTGAGTCAGGAGAATTGTTGGAACCCGAGGTGGGGGTTGCAGCCAGCCGAGATTGTGCCACTACACTCGAGACTGTTTCTCAAAAAAGAAAGTGTGGACTTTAGACAGTCTTGGGTTCAAATCCTGCATCTGTCCCCTACCAGCCGAGTGACTCCAGAGAGATTGTAGGTGGGAAGCACCTGGCCGAGGGCATGTGGCATCCGCCTGAAGGTAGTAAGGGTGAAGATTAGATTGCCATGGCTGATACCAGAAGAGCAAAGGTGCAGGACAGTTGGCAAACAACAGTGTCGTGGTCCCCTGGGAGCTCAGGGTGGACAGCAGTTCTGGAGACTCCAAGGATGGGACTGATGTTGAGGACCTGGTCCTAGGGCTCCCCCACCCCTGGGGGCAAAGTGGGATTCAAGCTGAGCCTTCCAGAGGGGACCGAGAGCATTTGATGAGGGGCACAGGAAGCTCCTGTGGGCAGAGGCTGCTGGCCAGGTGAGGGGAGAATGTCTGGTGGGGAGCTGAGCAGGCTGCTCTCTGGGCACCTGGCTGTCCTATGATGCAGCTGTGGCGATCTGGCTCCTCTAGGGGATGACCTGAATCTGCCTAGAGTCCTGGACCCCCTGCAGCATGTCACCTCCTGGTACCACGGGGACTTATCCAGAGGGCATGGAATCAGATGAACTGGGTTCAAATCCCAGTCACAGATAATGCTGCATTTGATGTGGAGCAATGCTTGATGACTACGGTGCACCAGGCATGGTTCGTTGCCTCCCTTGGACCATACAGCAGCCCAGAGGAGTGGGCATCAGAGGAGACTGGCACAGAATGGGCAAGTGACTTGCTCAGGGTCACACGGCTGGAAACAGCAGAACCTGGGTCCCGACCCAGATCCATGTGACTCTGGGATGGGCTTCTCCCAGCTGTCCTCCTTCCCTCCCAGCTCAGCTCCTTTCCAGCTGCACAAGGCTTGCATGACCTCAACTATGAAATGGGGATAACAACTGAGCCTGCCACATGGGGATACTAGGATATTTTGCGGATTAAGGGAGCCAGTCAAATTTAATAATTTTTACATCGTCTGGCACATGGTGAGTTTTTGGCAAATGGCATCACCATCGTCGTCACCATCATCACCATTATTACAAGTCCTTGCTGGAAGCCAAATGAGTGATCCAGTCCAATCCCCTTGTTGTATGGATGGGGAAACTGAGGCCTGAACTGGGGTCACTGGATCATTGTTGGTAATTAGCAAAGGAGTAACAGAGTTCTTCCCGAGGCTGAGGCCTGCCATCTCCAGCCTTGCCATACCCCCATGAGTGTAGCCCCAGTGACGGTCCCAGATGGCACTGACCAGCTCTGTAGCCCCAGCTGCCCAGAGTAAAGCGGATGGGCCACAGCCCAGAGAGCTCTGACAGGTGTGGCTGGCTGCTCTGTGCAGGGAATTTGCCCTGTTCAACATGGGAGACTCATCGGGCAAGCCAGATGCTGTCTCCCTTCCCTGGATTCTTCCCACTTCCCAGCCACCCTGTCACACTGAGGGCCATCACTGTCCTCTTGGATGTGGCCTCAGAGCCCCCTGGGAACCAGCCAAGGCCTGGGCTGGACAGTCTGGGTATCATGAAATCCAGCTCAGCCCCAGATGGAAACACAGCTTCCACATGCCTTTTTTTTTTTTTTTTTTTTTAAGAGTTTTGCTCTTGTTGCCCAGGCTGGAGTGCAGTGGCGCATTCTGGGCTCACTGCAACCCCTGCCTCCCAGGTTCAAGCAGTTCTTCTGCCTCAGCCTCCTGAGTAGCTAGGATTACAGTATGCGCCACCATGCCTGGCTAATGTTTTGTATTTGTAGTAGAAATGGGGTTTCTCCATGTTGGTCAGGCTGGTCTCAAACTCCTGACCTCAGGTGATCCGCCCACCTCAGCCTCCCAAAGTGCTGGGATTACAGGTGTGAGCCACCGCACTTGGCCTCCACATGCCTCTTTACCCAACTGGAAGTGGACACTACTCAAGCAGAGTCCCAACCTGGATGCAGAGACCCGAACCCCACTCCTGGGAGCAATAACCCTATCTTTATAGGAGAGTGGGGGGTTAACAGCCACCCACAGAGGCCCATCACGACTTTTGTTCCCAGAGTGCCGCAGTTCCAAGATCCTCACTTATCAAAGGACCCTCTACTTTTTAGGTCTGATTCTGGATTTTCCTTTGTTCTGTTTGGCCCATGGATTGGCAGGTAACTGCAGTTTCTTGCTGTTGGCACTGGCTTGGGAAAAGTCTGTTCTCCAGCCACTGATAGCTCCAGAGCGGTTAGGAAAACTGGCCTCTGAGCAGGTCCAACGGGGAGGACCCAAGACTGATGGGTTTTGGAGATCTGAGCTCTAAGGACCTGCCTTAGAGCTGAACCAGTTGAACACCTGAATCAATGTATCCCCCTGATTCAGTCGGGGTTCAAGCACAGAAACAGAAACACCAGGACGTGCAGATGAAGAGATTTGTCTCAGATGTCGAACTGATGTCATTGTGGGAACTACTTAAGAAGGTTCAGACTGGGCGCGGTGGCTCACGCCTGCAATCCCAGCACTTTGGGAGGCCAAGACGGGCGGATCACTTGAGCACACGAGGCAAAACCCCATTTCAGCAAAAAATACAAAACTCAGCCAGGCCTGGTGGTGTGTGCCTGTAATCCCAGCACTTTGGGAGGCCAAGGTGAGAGGATTACTTGAGGTCAGGAGTTTAAGACTAGCCTGGGCAATATAGCAAAACCCCATCTCTACTAATAATACAAAAATTAGCTGGGCATGGTGGCATGCACTTATAGTCCCAGCTACTCAGGAGGCTGAGGTAGGAGGATTTCTAGAGCCCAGGAAGCAAAGGTTGCAGTGAGCTGAGATCACACCACTACACTCCAGCCTGGGTGACAGAGCTGGGCGCGATGGCTCACACCTGTAATCCCAGCACTTTGGGAGGCCAAGGCAGGTGGATCACGAGGTCAGGAGTTTGAGACCAGCTTTACCAACATGATGAAACCCTGTCTCTAGTAAAAATACAAAAATTAGCCGGGTGTGGTGGTGCGCGACTGTAATCCCAGCAACTCAGGAGGTTGAGGCAGGAGAATCGCTTGAACCTGGGAGGCGGAGGTTGCAGTGAGCCGAGATCATGCCACTGCACTCCAGCCTGGACAACAGAGCAGGACTCCATCTCCAAAAAAAAAAAGGTAGTAGTAGTTTTGGGAAGACAGGTGTCCTTGAGTGGTGCTAGAGCTTGCTGTGCACTAGGCAGGCCATCGGGAAGGAGGAGAGATGTAAAGTGGGAGAGGGCAAGAGCATACTGGAATCCATAGGCAGGAGCTGGAGCCCACGTGGACAGGCTGAAACCAGTGTCTGTTCTTGTTGCTGCTATCTTGATGGTGTGTGTGGACACCTTGAAGAAACAGGGCCCTTCCTCATGGAGCTGAAGATACGCACACCTGGCCTAGGAGTCAGAGATGCCCAAGGCAGATCTAGGGGAAGCGGGAGCAGTTGTAGGCCTGCCTTCACCTCACCCACCAAGTGAGCCATCAGTCAGCTTCCGTATGTGCTAGCTACAAAAAGGGCTTTGGTTTCATCTCTGCTTCACAAATTTTGCACAGGAATCTCTCCTTTGGCCGACTCAGGAAGGGAATTCTGAGAAATGTCATTGAGCATAGCCCAAATCTCTCATTACCTTCTGAGGCCTACATGACAATCTTTCTAGCCATTGATGTGGATTTGGAATTTGTCAATTCCCTTCTGTCCTCCAGCCCTCCCTAACTCCCGTTATCCGTTAGGGATATATATGGGAGGATGTGTAGGTTACATGCAAATACTATGCCTTTTTTTTTTTTTTTTTTTTTTTTTGAGATAGTGTCCCACTCTTGCCCAGGCTGGAATGCAGTGGCGAGATCTCAGCTCACTACAACCTCTGCCTCCTGGACTCGGGATTCTCCCACCTCAGTCTCCTGAGAGCTGGGATTACAGAAGTGTGCCACCATGCCTGCTGGTTTTCCTTCTCTTATTTTGAGACAGAGTCTTGCTCTGTCACTCAGGCTGGAGTGCAGTGGTGCCCACTGCAACCTCCACCTCCCAGGTTCAAGCTATTCTCCTGCCTCAGCCTTCTGAGGAGCTGGAACTCTAGGCGCATGCCACCACGCCCAGCTAATCTTTTGTATTTTTAGTAGAGACGGGTTTTCACCGTGTTAGCCAAGATGGTTTCAATATTCTGACCTCATGATCCACCCGCCTTGGTCTCCCAAAGTGTTGGGATTACAGGCATGAGCCACGGTACCCAGGCCTGGCTGATTTTTCTATTTTTAGTAGAGACAGGATTTCACCATGTTGCCCAGGCTGGTCTCGAACTCCTGGGCTCAAGTGATCCACCCACCCTGGCCTCCCAAAATGCTGGGATCACAGGTGTGAGCCACCGCGCCCAGCCAAGCCTGGGCTTTTTCAGTGCATTCGTGGAGGGTAGTTCAGCACAGGGGTACCTGAGAGAGCAGGGCCCTTCAAGAGGGAACCTGTGGTGTGCAGCCAGGACAGGCTGAGCAGAAATTTGGTGCTGGGAAGACCAGAGATGGTGTACTGAGGACATCTGCAGCAAGGAGAGCTGGGGGTAAAGGCTGGGGTCCCCGGAAGGCTCTAGGCCCTTCTGCCGTGGGTGCTATGCCAGGCTTGGGCTGGGCGGGAGGGATAGGAATCTGCCTGCCATCAGCAAGCAGGTAGAGGATGGTGTTCCTGAGGCTGTGGACAAAGGCACCTCCTGCCTCCTTTTAGAAAGGCTCTGTGGCAACTTACAGAGATCTGCAGAATGAAAACAAAAACCAGCAAGCAAGCAGAGACTGGAGTAGAGGAATAGTAATCACAGAGGAGGAAGAATGTGGAAAGGCTGGGAATGTGTACGGAAAGGCACAGCATCCTGGCCTGCACAAGTATTGCATTTGAAGGGAACAGTGGCGGTTAGTGATACCTGTGCGCCCTCTAGTGGGCACAGAGGGAAAGAATACTTAATTTGTTCTTGTATTTACGCACCCGTTCACTGTGGAGGGAGGATAAGAAGGACGTTGCTCTGACATTCTGGGTGTCAGAAAGGGGAAGGGACTTGGCTGAGGGTCACAGAATGCCAGTGGCAGGGGTCACAGTGGTCATTTCACGAGACCACACAAACTCAGCCTTCCTAGGATCGGATGAAACCTAATGAGGCAGGTAGGGATGAGTGGAGAGGAAAGCACGGGCCGCGCCGTCAGCAGCCCGGGCCTTACCTCCCCGCGCCTTACCTCCCCGCTCGGCCCATTGCTGCTATGGGAAGTTGGGAAGGTCCCTCAACTTCTCAGGGCTTCAGTGTCCTCATCTGTAAAATGGGGTTATCTTAGCACCTACCTGTTAAGAATGGTGAGAGTTAAATAGATGTCAAGGGCATATGAGGATGCTTGGCCCTGGTGGGTGCAGAGTTCTCAGGGAAGAGAAACTGAGGCCCAAAGAACTGGACAGGCTGGGCACAGTGGCTCACGCCTGTCATCCCAGCACTTCGGGAGGCTGAAGCGGGCAGATACCTGAGGTCAGGAGTTTGAGACCAGCCTGGCTAAAACATGGTGAAACCCCGTTTCTACTAAACAGACAAAAATGAGCCAGGCATGGTGGCACGCGCCTGTAATTCCAGCTACTTGGGAGGCTAAGGCAGGAGAATCGCTTGAACCGGGGAGGCAGAGGTTCCAGTGAGCAGAGACCATGCCACTGGGCACTCCAGCCTGGGCAACAGAGCCAGACTCTGTCTCAAAAACAACAAGCAAAATTAGCCGGGCATGGGCCTGTAATCCCAGCTACTACTCAGGAGGCTGAGGCAGGAGAATTGGTTGAACCCAGGAGGTGGAGATTGCAGGGACAAGAGCAAAACTCTGTCTCCAAAACAAAGAACTGGACAGTCCTGTCTCTACCAGCCAGCTGAAATCAGGCAGGGTATAAAAAGAGTAGCGTTTGGGAGAAAGTTTTTAAATGTCCCGGCTGGGCACAGTGGCACACACCTGTGGTCCTAGAACTTTGGAGGCTGAAGCAGGAGGATTGCTGGAGGCTAGGAGTTTCAGACCGCCTGGGCAACATAGTGAGACTTAAACTCTAAAAAAAGAAAATAGGGGCAGGTGTGGTGGCTCATGCCTGTAATCCAGCACTTTGGGAGGCCAAAGCAGGCAGATCATTTGAGGTCAGGAGTTGGAGGACACCTTGGCCAATACAGTTAAACCCAGTGTCTACTAAAAATACAAAAATTAGCTGGGTGTGGTAGTGCGCACCTGTAATCCCAGCTACTCGGGAGGCTGAGGCAGGAGAATCGCTTGAACCCAGGAGAAGGAGGAGGAGGCAGTGAGCTGAGATTGCGCCACTGCACTCCAGTCTGGGCAAAAAGAATGAGATTATATTTCAAAATAAATAAAAATAAAAACTAACCAGAAGATGGTATTATTGTCAGCAAGTGTGTATTTCTTGTGAGGAAGCAGGTGCGCTCTCTCTCTCCAGGTGGGCTTGGCTACCGTTGGCTGTGCTCCCCTCATCCTGGGGCAAGGAGCCTCCTGCTGGGCCTGGGGTCTTGGAGGACCAGGGCAGCCACATATGCCCGAGGTGTGGCCGTTCCAGTTGCAGCTGTCAGCATTTGATGGTGTGGATGACTCCGGCAGTGTGGCTAGCTGGGTTTAGTGATGGGGGCAGAGAGGGAAGTTCCCTTATAGGGTCCCTTCCCCCCCACCCCGCTTCTGTCACCCACCTCTGCAAGCTGTAATTATCCAGCCTTTGACATTGAGCTGTACTTCCTCTTACTAGTATTACACTTTTAGCTCTCCTGCCAGACCGAGCTGTGGGAGAGAAGGTCTAGGCCCTCACTGAAGTAGGGGAGAAATCAGTTTTGCCCACTGGTCTTTTCCTTATCTCTACTTGGAGACTGTCATGGAATTGTTGGGAGAGTTTAATGAATTATGCAGAAGAGCTTCACACAGTGCCTGGTTGATGGTTAACTATTAGTAGTAGTCTCATCCTTCACAATTCAGGTTGGGTGTCACTTCCTCCAGTAAGCCTTCCCTGACTTTCCCAGGCTGATTTTGGTGCCTGCATGCCCTGTGCCTCTCTGGTACTTCTATCACGCTGAGTTATAATTGTCCCTTTATTTGTCTTTCTCCCATACTCAACAATGAGCCCCCAAGGGGGGTTGTGCCATGCCCTGTTCACTGTTGTATCCCCAGTGTGCCTGGCTCAGGTGGGAATGACAATTATATTTTAGGTGAATGAGTGGGATTCATGAGAGGTGGCGCTCTGGGACCAGGCCCTCAGCCTTGTCACTCACATGCTATTTGATTTAAGCTCTCAGAGTTGAAGTTCCCCCCAAGATGAAATGGAGCTAAAACAACCCCTTCTTCATGGGGCTGAGATCAGGAGCAAATGAGATTTTCTGCACACTACGTGTTACATAAACATTCACTGTTGTTCTGCAGTTCCTGATTAAATACCCTCTACTTAGCCAGCTGTGGTGGCTCATGCCTGTAATCCCAACACTTTGAGAGGCCGAGGTGGGCAGATCACAGGGTTGGGAGATCGAGACCATCCTGGCCAACATGGCAAAATCCCATCTCGGCTAAAAACACCAAAATTAGCCAGGCATGGTGGTGCACAACTGCAGACCCAGCTACTCAAGAGGCTGAGGCAGGAGGATTTCTTGACCACAGGGGGCAGAGTCTCCAAAAAAAAAAAAAAAAAAAAAGAATGGAAGGGTCCAAACGAGCTTTTTTTTTTTTTGAGACAGAGTTTCACTCTTGTTACCCAGGCTGGAGTGCAATGGCGCGATCTCGGCTCACCGCAACCTCCGCCTCCTGGGTTCAAGCAATTCTTCTGCCTCAGTCTCCCGAGTAGCTGGGACTACAGGCACGTGCCACCATGCTCAGCTAATTTTTGTATTTTTGGTAGAGACAGGGTTTCACCATGTTGACCAGGATGGTCTCGATCCTTGACCTCGTGATCCACCCGCCTCGGCCTCCCAAAGTGCTGGGATTACAGGCGTGAGCCACCGCGCCCAGCCCCAAACGAGCTTTTAAGAGCCTAGTTTAGACAGAGCGAGACGCCTCTCTTAAAAAAAAAAAACCTGGGTGCAGTGACTCATGCCTGTAATCCCAGCACTTTGAGAGGCCAAGGTGGGAGGATCTCTTGAGTCCATGAGTTTGAGACTAGCCTGGGCAATATAGTGAGACAGGCTCTCTCTAAAGTAAATAAATAAACAATAACAATTAGCCGGGAGTAGTGGTGCGCACCTGTGCTCCCAGCTGCTTGGGAGGCTGAGGTGAGAGGATCACCTTGGCCCTGGTGGCGGAGGTTGCAGTGAGCCCAGATCTTCCAGCCACTGCACTTTAGCTTGGGCGACAGAGCAAGACCCTGTCTCAAACCAAAAAAAAAAAAGTAAGAGACCTTGAGCAAAACCCTGCCCCTCTTAGAACCTCACACTTGATGTCTTTACGCAGAAGACGGACTTCAAAGTCCCTACCACCTTGCCCACCCGCATCACGCTGAATTAGTTAGCGGGCTGGGTTCCCAAGGGCCATGCGGGAGACTGCAGCATAGCAGCGCCGCGGCTGCCGGGGGGTTAATACCGGTGGGTTAATACCGGTGGGCTCCGCAGCTTTTTTGCCCCGCCCCAAGGGCACTACCCTCGCCGGGGTCGTACCCTTGACCCCGCCTTCAGGCCTTGCGTCCACCGGAAGTACTCGAGCGTAGACAGCTCACTTCCGCCCGGCAGGTAATAACCGGCAGGCTCGGAGCTACCAGGAGTCCCGAGACGCCGGGAGGGAGTAAGGTGGAGGCCGTGGACGTTTTGGTGCCAAGCCGAACCGAGCCGTGGCTCCGGGAGCCGTTGGGACCTGCGGGTGAGGAAGCGGGGACCCGGGCGAGGCAGGAGAAGAAGTGGGGCGGGGAGTCGAGGGTCATAGGTGAGGGGTTTGCGGCGTCGCATGAAGACGCGGCGCTGCCGGGGGCGCAAGCGGCAAACCCAGCCGGAGACAGAAGGGCTGCGGGTTCGTTCATTCATTCGCACTCGCTTGGCCGCCGGCCTGTTCCCCGGCCGTCCCAGATCCGCAGCCCCACATGGGGCTCCCGCCAGAGAGACTCCTAGCCTTAGGCCCCGAGGAGCCCGCCCCTGGCCGGACAGAAAAGTCTTCGGGCTCTGGTTTCCTGTCAGACTCACCCCCATGGCCATCCTGAGGCCTCCTCGTTGT
Source organism: Alouatta palliata (assembly GCA_004027835.1). Lineage (NCBI taxonomy): Eukaryota > Metazoa > Chordata > Mammalia > Primates > Atelidae > Alouatta > Alouatta palliata. The sequence goes on along the minus strand of PVKV010007419.1, from coordinate 29,185 downwards.
TCAGGGCGTTATCTCTTTGCCAAGATTCAAAATGGAAAAAAGAAAACGATTCCGTCCGGGCTTGGTTTTGTCTGTTGGATCCTCTAAGACAAATTGAATGGGGACACCTGTGATGAGGCTGCAGAATAACGAGGGGGATGCCTGCTAGTGGCTGTCTAGCGCCTACTGTGTACCGGGCCCTGTGCTAAGCATTTTCCTTGCAGTGCCACATTTGCACTTCACAGCAAACTTTGTGGGGGTTAAATATCCCCATTGTATCCACGAGGACACTGAGGCACAGAGCGGTTCAGTCACACGTGTAAGGTCATTCAGGTAGTAGAGGCAAGGTCAGATTTCCTGTCCAGGTTCTCAGGGACCTGCAAAGTGCAGAGACAAAGGAAAGACTGGAGTAAGATTGGGGTGTAGGGGATATTTAAGACTTTTAGCTGCCGTTGTAGTTATTTGGATTTGTGAGAGGATGTAGCCTTATTGCTTCTAGCCTGATCTTCATAAGGGGCATCTGGTTCACTTTCTTTAGGATAAAACAATACTGCAGGCTGTTGCTAGTAGTGATACCTTTCAGGGCAAGAGTCTTAAAATTTTCCTGACTTTTGGGAACTGTGAGACACGAAACAGGCTATCCATGAAAACTGTTTGAACACTATCCAGAACTTCTCTTCGGAGTGGTTGAACTACATTCTTTTTGATGTAAACACAGAGGAACCACATGACCTCTAGCGGATCTTTTGGTCCTAGATTCTGGAAGAAGGTACCCAGAGGAAGAATCTTTGCCTTTCTGAGACATAGGCAGGCCCCATGACTTCTTGCCTGAGCAGGGCACCTCCTACTCGGGAGATGGTGAGATGGTTTGTTGGCTGGAGGACTAGGTCGTGTGAATCTGAGCCTCATTCTTTTGCAGATATTCGCTTGCTTCAATTCTGCCTCAGTTTCCCCGACATCAACATGAGACAGACCTGCCGCCTTCCTGTCTACTCATAGGGGTATGAACGTGTAAATGAACCCATGAAGGTTTCCACGTGCTTCTGAAGAAAGCTGTATATAAATATTACTCTAATGCCTTTTTTTTTAAGCTCTATGATCTGTTCTATTTCCATTGAAGTCACAGAAACTTATTGTCACCTTATTCCCATCCTTCCAAGGGAGGATTTGAGATGAAGCAACTTGTCACAGATGGTAGGAACATGAGCAGAGCATCTGGTCTTCTGTCCAGAGGTGAGCCCACCAGTCTCCTCTGACCTCTTAGAAACTGTCATGAGGAGCAACTTCAGTAGTTCCCCAGAGTCAGATCCCTCAGAGGTTGTGTGGAGATTATCTGCTGAGGGTGGATCAAGTGGAGACTTCACCCTGAGCTGCTTCAAGAGTGCAGAGGTATGATGGAAATATCACCTGACTCCCAGTCAGTCAGCCCTGGGTTCGACCCCAGCTCAGCAGCTTCCTAGTAGTGTGATCTGGACGGCTTACATAGGCTGGCCCTCCTTTACCTCAGCTCTGAAATAATACAGGCCATCCTCTCCTACTCCCCCACCCCTGGTTTGTGTGAAGGTAGGTGGGAAAATTTGTGCAGGGCCTGTTATTTTGGGTGCTTTGACTCTAAGCCAGCTGATGCCTGCTAGAGGCCTCTGTCTGAGGAAGGCTGTCAACCTTGGCTTCTGGTGCGTTACTTTCTTCTGCAAACAGAGACCTTTATGTACTCAGGACTTCTTTCACCCTTCTTAAAAAGCTTAGCTGAGCATGGCACACACCTGTAGTCCCAGCTACTCAGGAGGCTGAAGCAGGAGGATTGCTTGAGCCACGGAGTTCGATGCTGCAGTGAACTATGATCACACCACTGCACTCTAGCCTGGGTGACAGAGCAGGACTCTGTCTCTGTCTGTAACAATAACAGAGATAGTACATGCAGGAAAGGCATCTTTTTCTTTCTTGTTTTAAGCATCAGAGGTATCACACTGGAAGGGAAGGTATCTTTGAAGTGAGGTCACCTAAGCTGAGATTTGAAGGATAAACTGGAGCAGATAGGAGAGGATAATCCAGGCAGAAGGATCAGCAAGTGTAGAGATAGTGAAGAGGTTGGCTGTGAGAGGAACACGGAAGGCATGTGGGCCTGGAGGCAAGGACCTGGTACTTATGTCCTATCCTGTGTCAGAGCCCCCCACCTTCTGCAGCTCTGTCACTGCGCTGGTACTGTGGGAACAGGTGACGGTGACTTGGCCTCACTGAACATTTCTCCCACTGGAGATGTTGCCATGTGATATTCTACGCTTGCCCTTCTCTCTCTCATCAGTTATTCACTTACCTTCCACTTATTGGCCGTAAACAGGCTAGGGATCTGGCATGTTCAATTTCAGTAGTCAGAATAGCTTGACAAGTCAGAGCAGATGTATCTCTGATCCTGGCTAACCCAGTGAATGGAACATTGAGAAGCTCCTCTAGCAGAGGTTGGGTTACAACACATGAAATTTCCCCAAGAAGAAAGTTGAGCGCTGGTCGTTCAGGTATTTATTGAACACCTAGGAATCAGGAATATGATAGTGAACAAAATAGACAAAATCCTTACCCCCATTTACATTATGGAATGTATGGGGGGAGAAAAAATAGACAGCGTAAGTGTATTTTACAGTGTGGAGGTAATAAGTACTTCAAAGGGAAAAAGAAAAAAGAGGGTCAGGAAGTTGTGGGGATTATTGGGGGTGGGAGTATACAATTTTAAATGAAACAATCAAAGATGGCCTCAAAGAGAAGATGACATTTGGGCCAAGACCTGAAGAGGTGAGGGACTGAGCCATGAGGCTATCTGGAGAAAGAGCCTTCCTGACAAAGTGAATAGCACGTGCAAAGGCCCTGGGGTGGATGCCTGTTTTGTTCCAGGAGTAAAGAGGCCTGTGTGGCTGGAGCTGAGGGAATGGTGGGGAGAAGAGTTCAAAGGGTAATGGCCGCAGGGTGCATGTGTGAGAGAGAAGGGCGTGCATCTCTTACAGGGCCTGTGGCTTATGAGGCCGTGCTAGGAACTTTGGCTCTTTCTTAGAGTAAGATAGGGAACCGTTGGAGGATGTTAAGCAGAGGGGTGCTGCTGTCTGACTTAGACTGTCAAGGGGTCATCCTGGCTGTTGCTGAGCTGGGGTGGCAGCAGAGCAGTGTGGGAGCAGCTTTGTTAGCACTGTCAGTGGGAGGTGATGGTGGCTTGGAGCTGGTGGGGGGTAATGATGGAGCTGGTGAGAAGCTGCTCACGGATCCTAGATTCATTTTGAAGTTGGAATCCACAATAGGATTTGCTGATAGATTTCAGAGAGAATATGTTGTTAAGGGTGACTCAGGTTTTTAGCCTGAGGACCTGTTAAAGATGGTGCTGGCAGGAACTAGATGATGTAGACTGCAGGGTGAGCCAGTTGGGGAAAGGAAGGAAGCAGGAGGTCAGTTTTATCATGTTAAGTTTGAGCTGCCTGCTAGCCGTATCCACAGTGATGCGCGATGTCAGTTAGACATTTGGACGTGTGTGCCGGGAGTTCTGGGCGGAGGTTGGGCTATCTGGATGGTATGTAAAGCCCTGACACCGGATGACACCACCAAAGAGGCAAAATAGCGTAGATGGAGAGGAGAAGAGGTACCAGCCTGAGCCCTGGGGCACACAGTGTTGAAGGAGAGGGAGAGGAACAAGGAAAGGAGAGTGAGAAGGTACGGACAGTGGCATAGGAGGGCAGGCAGAGAGTGTGGCATCCTGACATTTGAGGGCAGTATTTCGGGGAGGAGGGAGTAGTCTGCAAAGCATGAGACTTACTTTACATGACCATTGTGTCTTCTGCTGGCAGGACCCAACACACCTGGCATCCAGGACCATTTCTGAATCTCATTCTTCCTTCCCTAACCTCATCTGTTCCTTTCCTTTCCAAATCCTTTCCTTCAGCCAGGCAGAGGGGCTCAGACTTCTTGTTTTGGCCTTAGGTAAATCACGCATCTCTCAGTGTCTCTAATTCCTCCTTTTTTAAATGAATTACCGTGAGAATTAAGTGAGAAGCATTGTAAATCACTTAGCAAGAACCTGTTCCCCAGCTAGTGTTGATTTAATTGTTCTCAGTTCCCTCCCTTGTGCCTTTCTGTGCCACCTCCACTCTTGCCTCTCTAAATCTGACCTGTCTTTTCGTGACCAGCCAACCCCCTTCATCTAAGAGAACTTGGCTTGCTGCTCCACCTGTCTCAGAACCCTCCTCCTCTGGAGGAGTGATCACTCTGCCATTCCCCTGTAGTCCTTTACCTGACCTCTAAATCTGCAAGAGCTGAGCAAGAAACGACTGTCCTTTGTTTACTGGGAGCATGCTTCCGTGTGGGGCACAGTTCCAGGCATTGAGCAGGTGGTGCTCTACACTGTTGATTTCACAGCAGAAAGTGTTCCCATTACATAGATGAGAAAACTGAGATCACAAAGAGCCTTGTTCTGTGGTCTGTGGCCTCTTTCCCCTCCTCTTGATTAACTGCTGTTCAGAAAAAGCCTTACTTTGTTTTCAAGTCCAGAGGAGCTTTTCTTTTTCTTTTATTGAGATAGAGTCTTGCCCTGTCACCCAAGGTGGAGTGCCATTTCAGGTTCAAGCGATTCTCCTGTCTCAGCCTCCTGAGTAGCCGGGACTATAGGTGTGCGCCACAACGCCCAGCTAATTTTTGTATTTTTTGTAGAGATGGGTTTCACCATGTTGGCCAGGCTGGTCTTGAACTCCTGACCTCAAGTGATCCGCTCACCTCAGCCTCCCAAAGTGCTGGGATTATAGGCATGAGCCACTGTGCCCACTACTTTTCTTTTTCTTCACAGCAGATCTTTCCACATACAGCTGCTTGTAGATGAGTTGAGAATTGGCACCTGATTCTAGAATGCGATCTAGAGACTCAATGCCGATATAAGAACGTTTGCATGTGACATTTGTCTGCCTTTAGTTTCTTTTCATTTTGAAATCTTTAATTGCTAGTGGGCCTCAGATCTCGGCTGACGGCAACCTTTGCCTCCCGATTTCAAACAATTCTCCTGCCCCAGCCTCCCAAGTAGCTGGGATTACAGGCACCACAGGTGCATGCCACCACACCTGGCTAATTTTTTGTATTTTTAGTAAGAATGGGTTTTCCCATGTTAGCCAGGCTGGTCTCGAACTCCTGACCTCAGGTGATCCACCTGCCTCAGCCTCCCAAAGTGCTAGGATTACAAGCATGAGCCACCGTGCCTGGCCAACTGTATTTTTTTTGTTTTGTTTTGTTTTGTTTTGTTTTTGAGACAAGGATCTTGCTCTGTTGCCCAGGCTGGAGTGCAGTGGCACATTTCACAGCTCATGCAGCCTCAACCTCCCAGGCTCAAGCAGTCTCACCTCAGGCTCCTGAGTCGCTGGTACTACAGGTGTGCACCACCACACCTGGCTAATTGTTGTATTTTTTGTAGAGATGGGATTTTGTCATGTTGCACAGGCTGGTCTCGAACTCCTGACTTCAAGTCAGGAGTTCAAACAATTCTCGTGCCTCAGCCTCCCAAGTAGCTGGGATTATAGGCACCAGAGGTGTGCACTACCACGTCTGGCTAAGTTTTTGTATTTTTAGTAAGAATGGGTCTCCCATGTAGCTGGGATTACAGGTGCCTGCCACCACATCCAGCTAACTTTTGTATTTTTAGTAAGAATGGGTTTTCCCATGTTGGCCAGGCTGGTCTCGAACTCCTGGCTGCAGGCAATCCATCTGCCTCAGCCTCCCAAAGTGCTGGGATTACAGGCATGAGCCACCACACCCAGCACATTTTTAAAAATGTTTGTTTAATTTACCCCAAGTGAAATGCTTGGCTCCTAAGTGTACAGTGTGGCCAGTATCTGCATCAAGATGCAGATCATTTCCATTACTCCAGGGGCCCTTCATGCCTGTTTTCAGTCTTTCCTACCCAGAAGCATCCACTGACCTGGCTTCTATCACCATAGCTTAGGTTTGCCTCTTAGAGCTTTGTATGAATGAAGTCTTGTGATATTTATGATGTTTATAAGTTTTCTTGTCAACATGCTTTCATTCTCACATTAGCCCTTGTCAGAAAATATGTGAGAGACATAGAGCAGCAGGTACAGCAGTCTCCGCCTCCCTCTTTTTTTCTTTTTTTCTTTTTTTTTCACTCTGTCACCCAGGCTGGATTGCAGTGGTACGATCTTGGCTCACTGCAACCTTCCTCCTCCCGGGCTCAAGCAGTCCTCCCACCTCAGCCTCCTGAGTGGCTGGAACTGCAGGTGCGCACCACCATGCTAATTTGGTAGAGACGGGATTTCCCCATGTTACCTGGGCCAGTCTCAAACTCCTGGGCTCAAACAATCGGCCTGCCTTGGCCTCCCAAAGTGCTGGGATTCACAGGTGTGAACCACGATACCCAGCCTGATCTCCGCATTTTAAAGAGGGAAATTGAATTCTAGAGATGAAGTAGACTCATTTCAGCATACTTTCCTTTTAAAGGTTGTCACCAATTTTGAGACATTGGAGAAAAGTTGAAATACTATATTCAGTACTCATTTTCTTATGTTTTTTTTTTTTTCATTCCCAAAGGAGGTGATTTTCTTATGTTTTAAAAATAGATTTAAATGTTACTAGCTTAAAACACAGTCTGTATTTCTTGTTTCTAAGATTAGATATGTGAAAGACAAAAAATTTGAAAAATACTGAGAACTTTTTTCTCTTTGAACCTAACCCTAACTTCAGCAGCTAAAACCCAAAGTCTTTAGATGGGAATATTTTTTCTTCTTCCTTTTTTACCTTAGGACCTAGGACCTCATTTTCCCTCTCTTAGATCACATTACATCCTTGTACCTGGCCAGTGTTACCAAAAGTCTCACCAAAGGCTTCTTTATACATCTAGAAAATATAAGAGAAGACTATTTTAGGCTTTATTGCTCAGCTCCCCCCAGCCTTTTTTTTTTTTTTTTTGAGATGAAGTCTCACTCTTTGGGGTGCAGTCCTGCAGTCTTTGCTCACTGTAACCTCTGCCTCCCGGGTTCAAGCAGTTCTCCTGCCACAGCCTCCCAAGTAGCTGGGATTACAAACGCCCGCCACCACGTCTGGCGATTTTTTTTTTTTTTTTTTTTTTTTTGTATTTTCAATAGAGACAGGGTTTCACCATGTTGGCTAGGCTGGTCTCGAACTTCTGACCTCAGGTGATCTGCCCACCTCAACATCCCAAAGTGCTGGTATTACAGGTGTGAGCCACCGCACCCGGCCTCAGTTCACCCAGGCTCGAGTGCAGTGGCAAGATCTCTGCTCACTGCAACCTCCCAGGTTCAAGCCATTCTTCTGCCTCAGCCTCCCAAGTAGCTGGGACTACAGGCACATGCCACCACGCCCCGCTAATTTTTGTATTTTGGGGGTGGAGTGTTTTAGTGGAGTTTTTTTGGGAAGAGAGTTGGATGGAGAGAGATGTCTGGGTTTAGTACCACAGCCGAAGAGACAAGGAAACAGGTTCAGGAAAGCAAAGTGAGTATCTTGGGTGGGCCCAAGCACAGGGGTTTAGAGCATGGGCTTCAGAGCAGGCAGACCTGGCTTTCTGTTTCAGCTCTACCACCTACTGGCATTGTATATACATTACTGAGCCTCTTGTGGCTTCCATTTCCTCATTGCAAAATGGAGGGGAATGCAGAGTTCTGAGAGTTAATTCCTAGTCTGAAAAAAAAAAAAAAACAATGTAGGGCATGGTCGCACATGCCTATAATTCCAGCTACTCCGGAGGTTGAGGCAGGAGAATCGCTTGAACCTGGGAGGTGGAGGTTGTAGTGAGCTGAGATCGTGCTACTGCACTCCAGCCTGGGTGACAGGGAGACACTCTGTCTGAAAAAAAAAAAAAAACAATGAAATGGGCATTTTCAAATAACATAGGATGTAATTTTGTTACTTTACATTATAAATGTGTATTAGTTCTATATCCATGTATATTTATAAATACATGTTTGCATTCTAAATACATATGGAAAAGAATGGAAGAGGGCCCATTTACAAAAGAAGCCAGCATAGAAAATAATCATGAATACACGTAGAACAAATGTGTGTGCAGGAACTTTTACATGAAGAAAACTTAAAATATTACAGACATAAAAGAAAACCTGAATCAACGGGAAAGCATCTACTCCTGTTCTTTACATATAAAGATCCAATATTATTATTGTTTTATTTATTTATTTATTTATTTTGAGCCGGAGTCTCACTCTGTTGCCCAGGCTGGAGTGCAGTGGCACGATGTCGGGTCACTGCAACCTGTGCTTCCTGGGTTCAAGAGGTTCTCCTGCCTTAGCCTCCTGAGCAGCTGGGATTATAGGTGCCTGCCCCCATGCCCAGCTAATTTTTTGCATTTCTTAGTAGAGACAGGGTCTCACCATGCTGGCCAGCCTGGTCTCGAACTCCTGACCTCAGGTAATCCACCCACCTCAGCCTCCCAAAGTGCTAGGATTTCAGGCATGAGCAATCGTGCCTGGCCAGATCCAGTATTATTATTGACATCATTGCAAGAAGGTCATTCTTAATAAACCAATGTAAACATATGTGATCCAAATACGATCAAATTTTTTTACGGACAAAATAGTTCTAAAGTTCAAATAGAATGAAGTGGGAATAAGAGGGTACAAGAAGTTATCAAAACATGGCCAGGAGCTGTGGCTCACACCTGTAATCCCAATGACTTGAGAGGCTGAGGCAGGAGAATTGCTTGAGCTCAGGTGTTTCAAGGCTGCAGTGAACTGTGGTCGTACCACTGCACTCCAGCCTTGGTGACAGAGTGAGACACTGACTCAAAAAATTAAAAAAAAATACTAGGGTGCCGAAGTCTGGAAGCTAAGCAGGGTCGAGCCTGTCTGGGGCTTGGATGGGGGACTGCCTGGGGAGACGCAGCTGGAGGCTTTGGCTTCCCGATTCCTTCCAACTCTTCAGAGCTTGTCCCAACGCTTCCCAAGTGCCTTTGGCCGGGCGCGGTGGCTCACGCCTGTAATCCTAGCACTTTGGGAGGCCGAGTTGGGTGGATCACCGGAGGTCAGGAGTTCAAGACCAGCCTGGCCATCATGGTGAAACCCCATCTTGAAAAAAAAAGAAAAAGAAAAAAAATGGTTGGGTGCTGTGGCTCATGCCTGTAATCCCAGGACTTTGCGAGGCCGAGGCGAGTGGATCACTTGAACTCAGGAGTTCGAGACCAGCCTGGGCAACATAGGGAAACCCCATCTCTATAAAAAAACACAAAAATTAGTCAGGTATGGTAGCTCTCACCTGTAGTACTGGCTACTTGGGAGACTGAGGCAGGAGGATCACCTGAGCCTGGGAGGTAGAGGTTGCAGTGAGCTGAGATTGCGCCACTGCACAAGGACCTAGGCGACAGGAGTAAAATCCTGGCTAAAAAGTAATAATAATAAATGAATAAAAATAAAAGGCTGGGCGCAGTGGCGCACGCCTGTACTCCTAGCACTTTGGGAGGCCAAGGCGGGCAGATCACCTAAGGTCAGGAGTTTGAGACCAGCCTGACCAACATGGAGAAACCCCATCTCTACTAAAAAATGCAAAATTAGCCAGCATGGTGATGCATGCCTGTAATCCCAGCTACTCGGGAAGCTGAGGCATGAGAATCGCTTGAACCCAGGAGACGGAGGTTGTGGTTTGCTGAGTTCCCGCCATTGCACTCCAGCCTGGGCAACAAGAGCGAAACTGCATCTCAAAAAAATAAAAATAAAAGTTATCAAAGCATGAATAGACAGATTCTCTGGTATAGAACAGAGTCCAGAAAAACACCCAAATATATGTGGAAATTTAGAATATGATAAAAGTGGCATTTCAAATCTGTGGGGAAAAGATGAATTATTCAGTAAATGGTGTTGAGACAAGTGGAAAGCATCTGGGGAAAGGGGAAGTTGGATCCCTACCTCACTCCTACAGAAAGCCCAGATGGGACAGGATTGAAATGCAAAAGCCAAGAGCAGGCAAGTGCTAGAAAGAAAAAATTAAAAGAAAATTACACCTTAAAAAGCCCAATTTCAGCATGGAAAGTAAAAAGCAGTAACAAAATACGGAGGAATAATGGTAAATCAGTAAGAAAATGTTCAATAATCAGAAAAATGACAGAAAATGTGAATACAGCTCACAGGAAGGGACATTCAAGTGGCTCAAAAATACATGCTGTAAATAAGGGTTATTGCCGAGTTTAAAATGAGGAAACTGAGACCAGTATAAGAAAATGAAAAAACAATTTATTCAGCTACCAGGCGAGGTTCTGTAGTCCGGGAGGGGGCCAGAGAAGTCGCGCCTAACTTTTTAGGACGAGGGGGTTTTATAGAGAGTGAAGGCGTTTGATTGGGAACTGAGGAGACAAAGCATAAGGCACTTGATTGGATATTGAAACACAGGACGTGGACAAGACAAGCTACTACTAGTGGGTAGGTGGGATTTTTGGTGAGTGGGCCGCCTCGGGGAAAAATGACCTTGAGGGGGCAAAGTGCTATAGGGCAAGGAAGTGCTGTCGGGTGCGGAGTTTGCTTCAGGGGTGGGTGTTGGGGAGGCTATGTGGCGGAGTTAAACGATCGCGGAGTGGGATGTAATTCTCAGATGCTGGGAGGAATGGGCGTGTTCGAGCTCCCAGCGAGGCAACCAGCCTTACACATGCAAAGTGGCACATTGAAAACTCAGGAAGGGCCGGGCGCAGTGGCTCATGCCTGTAATCCCAGCACTTTGGGAAGCTGAGGCAGGCGAATTACTGAGCCCAGGAGTTTGAGACCAGCCTGGGCAACATGGCAAGACCCTGTCTCTACAAAAAAATACAAAAATTTTTTGTATTTTTTTGGTGGTGTGCACTTGTAGTCCCAGCTACTCAGGAGGCTGAGGTGGGAGGATCACTTGAGCCTGGTAGTTTAAGACTGCAGTAAGCCGTGATCACACCACTGCACTCCAGCCTGGGTGACAGAGACCTTGTCTCAAAAAAAAAAAAAAGAAAAAAGCCAGGCGCGGTGGCTCATGCCTGTAATCCCAACAATTTGGGAGGCTGAGGTGGGCAGATCATCTGAGGTTGGGAGTTCAAGAGCAGCCTGGCCAACATGGCGAAATCTCATCTGTACTAAAAATAGAAAAAATAATTAGCGGGTGTGGTGGTGTACTGCTGTAATCCCAGCTACTCGGGAGGCTGAGGCGTGAGTATTGCTTGAAACCTGGGAGGCAGAGGTTGCAGTGAGCTGAGATTGCACCATTGCACTTCAGCCTGGGTGACAGAGCGAGACTCTGTCTCAAAAAAAAAAAAAAGAGGACACTCTTAATGGACTGATGATGGAAAAACCTCTGCGATATAAGCCCAGCATGTATTGCATGCTACCATTTCTATACAAGAAGGAAAAATATCAATCCACATTAGGCACCATGGAGTTTCTTTTGATAGTTACATTGGTTTCCTTTGGGGAGGAAAGTGAGGGAAAAGGGTAGATTTTTGTATCTATCTTGTCTTTTAGATTTTGACCCATGTGAAGGTGTTACCTTTTCAAAACCAGAGCTAAAATAGAAAATGCATCTTGTGTATACCCTCCGGTTCAGCAGTTCCAGGCTGGATCCTACAGCTACGTCCCTGCCTATGAGCAAGGGTATATGCGGGAGGTATTCAAGGCAGTATTGCTTAGGCTGCAGAAACAGCCTGAATGCCCCACAGCGGAGACTGGCTAATCCTTCACAGAAAGAAAGCTGATGGGGTCTGTCTGCTCGCACTGATAGGGAAACAGCTCCAGAAATGACTGTCAGGTCAGAGATGCCACGAGCTGGCAGTGTCTAGGTGTGCTGTCATTTGTTTACTAAATCTTTACATGCACATGCACAGAGTATCCCTGGATGAAAATCAAAATCTAGTGACGTCTGCCTTTAGGGAGGAAAACTAAGGATTGAGGACGGGGTGGGAGGGAGAACTTGAATCTCTGGGTGACCTCGCCATGGTCCTGAATTACTTGTTCCATGAAAATGAACACAGACCACTAGCTGAAGATTAAACAGTGTGAAACCAGGTCCCGCAACAGCCTTAGCAGTGTCTGGAGCTCAGGGGAACCCATCAGCCCTTAGGTATGTGTTAGACCCTCCAGAAATAACTGGTTGCTGTTGTTGGATTTCCTGATTGGCTGGGAAGGTTCAAGACACTGGGGAATCTTCCCAAGAAAAGCTAGGGAAGTTCCCCAAGCTGCTGATGCCAAGGCCTCTGAGAGGTGAGGCGGGGAGGCCTGAGCGCGTCAGGACCAGGAAGGGCCACATCAGCAGGAGGGAGGCCACCTGTGATGACCCTTGGAGGTGAGGGAGGGACAGGGAAGCTGAAGGGAACAGACTGGCTATGTCCTAAAGCACTCTTCCTAAAGGCTGAGCCCCAGAGGAGCATCCTGTGTGCCTGTTCTCCTGATGCAGTGATGAGGGGGACTGGGAGCATGAAGGCACTCCCTGTCTCAGTTTCCCCGTGTGTAGCCTATGCCTCTGCAGTATGTGCTGGGCACTGTGGGGATGAGAGAGGGCCCAGTTGTGGTGAGGCACCACTCACAGTCACCTGAGGCTTGAGCAGACTGATTCAAACCTGAGGTGTCCAGGGGTGGTCCCCTTTTCTCACCAGCTCTCCTCACCCAGGTGGCTTGTCCTGGGCCTTCAGTGGGGACAGCAATCCCATACTCCCATTCTCCTGGCCTGAGTGCCGAGCCCCCAGAATGGCTGATCCGGCAGGCTGTGGGAGCGGTAGCCACTGCAGCTGCTCCGCAGGCAGAGCACACAGGTGTTGGGCTCAGGGGAGGCACGTGACACGGCAGGGTGACAGTCCCTCATCAAGAGCTCACCAACCTCTAGTTCCATGGCAGGGCAGGGACTCTCAGACGAGGCAAGAATCAGGGTTGTTTCTATAGTTCTAGACTCTATGGAGGGGCCACAGCTGGGCATACAGCTTGAGCCCTTGACCCTGGGGTCCCTGGGCAGCACAGTGACACCTCAGAGGTGGGGCAGTGGAGGGCCAGGGGCCCCTGTGATGCCTGAAAGAGCGCAGGTTGTCTTTGCCCAGCAGCCAGGAAGGCAGCAGTGTGTGTGTGGGCGTGGGGAAGGGTGGAGGGCTCAGTGCAGACAGAACACGAGGGAGTGGCTGGGGCTAAAACGGGCTGAGGAGCAGCTGGGCTGGGCTGCTCTTCCCTCAGAAGCAGGCTGAGGCCCACCAGCCAGGAGGCAGCTCAGCTGATAAAGCCCTGCCCAGGGTCCGTCTGCCCTCACCTGGGAGCCAGGCCAGGGCCAGGACTGGGGCCACACAAGGTGTCCTTGGTGGTGGCTGGCCTGGTCCACGAATCCACCCCCTCTCCCACAGGTGCCCCTGATCAGGGCATCTCCCATGCCCCCCCCCCAGCCTCCCAGATGACAGGGTGCTGGAGAAACCCACAAGGGGCACCCAGCCTTCTAGCTAGCATCACAAGGTGAGACAGCCTCAGCTCCTAGAAGGCAAGATCAATGGCAGGAGAGGTGCCAGGGACAGCAGCAGGCCGCAGCAGTCAGTTTGCCAAGGACAGGATGGAGGGAAGGCGCTGTCCTCAGATTGCCATGGGAGGGGCCACGGCTGCGCACACAACTGGAGCCCCTGACCCTGGGGTCCCTGCAGCCTGGACTCCCACCCAGAATAGCCTTGGGCCTGACACACTGGCCGGGGACGCACTTGATGTCATCATTTTTATTCATTTCTCTTTCTGAAAATAAGAGTAAACATACAACATGTATTTTCTGATGATATATATTAGATCTAGTTACTGTAGGCTCAGAAAACCATACCAGCCACTCGGAGGCAGCTTTCAATCCTGACATTCGGTGGAGGGAAAAAAGTGTCCGTGATTGCCAAAAGCCAAATCTTTATTATTAAACAGCAGTAACAGGAAAACCTAATACTCTTTCAGACACAGCTGAAACCTGGGAGGCGAGGAGGAGGGCAGCAGACACTACAGAGAAAGCCTGAAGAAACCCAAGCAGGAGGCGCACCTGCTCACCCAGCCCCGTCCTGTGGCCCAGTCCCTGCTACAGGAGTCATGGGCTCAGAGGTAACACTGAGGAATGTATTGTAGGCAGTGACCCCAGCCACTCGGAGGCAGCTTTCAATCCTGACATTCGGTGGAGGGGAAAAAAGTGTCCGTGATTGCCAAAAGCCAAATCTTTATTATTGAACAGCAGTTTAATAATAAACTTGGGGCAGAAGTGGGGGATGGTGCAGCTGCCAGGGGGACAGGAGCCCGAGATGGGCTCTGGGAGCTTCTGCCTGGTCTTGACCATGCAGCTCAGCCTCGGGAGGCTGTGGCCCAACTGGCACAGCTGCAGGGCACCAGCCTGAAGGCTACGGGTGGGTGGGGCAGGCCCTGGGCTCCTCCCAACCCAGCTCTATCCCTCTGCCGGCACTTATAGCCCCTTGAGCCCCAGGCCCTAAGCAAGCAGCTCTCTTGGTACCAAGAGGACCCCTCCCTGCACACCAGGCCAGGTTGGTAGGTCCATCCCGTGAGAGGTGGTAGCAGGTAATGCCAACCCAAGAGACCAAGGAACCCAGGGGCTGTGAGCTGGAGGGGCAAGCTCCACGCTCACACTTCAGACACAGCTTCTGCAACTGCTTTGGCTGTTTCCTTTGGTCCCCTCCTCACCTGACCCCATATGTCACAGACACAGGAGCAGGGACGTCCTGGAGCATGGGAGTGCACTACATTCTCACCCCAGGAGGGGGTGGTGCTCCACCCCAGGGATCAGGTGGGTGTTGCCATCAGGACCAGGGAGCCCCTTTGGTGGCCAGGAGCCCCACCTGGTCCCTCTTTCGAGGAGGAAGATGTGCTGCCAACCCCAGCCTCAGTTCTTGAGGATGGTCTTGTAGGCTTGGTACACGTGCTGGGACACCTCTGGTGCTCGACACTTCAGGGGCAGCTGCAGGAGAAAGAGGGGTGAGGGAGAAAGTGCTCATCCCTGGGGCTCCTCTCAGGAAGGAAGGGGGTGGAGAGAACGGGAACCAATGGGAGAGCGTGGCGTGCACTCAGCCTGGCGGCAGCTGCACCCCACACAAATGTGAGGGAAAGCAGAGGGGGTGGCCGTCGCAGCCAGCAGGGTGTGGACCAGATATACTTGCAGCTCACACCTGCTGTCAGCCCAGTAACCAGAGCCCTACTGGCAAGCAGTGTAAGTCACGAGCCGGAGGCTGCCTGGGAGTGCCCGGCCCCTACCCTGAGGGCTGCCCAACCCGTCCCCCGGAGTCCCTGGAGGTTTGGGGTCCTCAGGACTGAAGCCTGACAGAAAATCCCGAGGGGTGCCGAGCGCTGAGGGGGAACTTGGAGGGGTGCTGGGCTCATTCCTGGTTTCCTGTGTAGGAAACAGGCAGGCACGGTAGAGATTTTGCCTCCACTCTGGGGACTGAGCGTGAGATCACAGGCAGAGGAGAGGAGCCTCCACCCAGCCACTATAAAGCACTAGTTCCACAGGTCAGCAGCAGCCCACTGGGCTCCTCCACGCCTCCCAGGAAGGGCTCTGTGCACACTGTGAATGTGTGGAAGTGGGGTGTCAGGACCACCTGGATGGAGCCTGCCAGGTGAGGTGAGGCCAAGAGACGAGGTGCAGACAGGAGACATGGGGTGCATGGGGGCCAGGACAGGAGTCGAGGCTGGGGAGGGCAGATGAGGAAAGAGAAAGCGATCTGCTAACCTCCAAGTCCTGCACCACGGGCACCAGCAGGGAAGGTGACATGGAGCAACCAAACACGGAGACGGAAGTTACCACCCCCGAAGCCACGCTGCAGCCACCCACCAACCAGCGCTGCCAGCAGGGCCCAGGAGGGGCAGTGTCTGGAGGGCCATGCCTGCCAGAGACTCAGGGGTGCGGTGGGGAAGCAGAGCATGGGGCTGTCCAGGGCCCTGGAAAGGCAGCACAGGCCTCCAGGATAACTGCATGCCCTAGGGAAGCCATCCCCTGACGGGTCTGCCTCAAGGCCTGGGAAGCTCGGGCTCCTGGGAACCAATGTCCTCCCAGCCGGACATGCAGGCACTCACAGGGCAGGGCCACTTCCCAGTCAGGGGGTGCCCAGCCAACTGCACCACCTCCCAATCTTCTAGTCCAACTCACTGTTCTGATACCCAACTGGTGTCTTGGTAACTTGACGGGGTTGAGTTGGAAGCTTTCTAGAAAGGTCCTTCCCAGGGACAGAGCTGATTCTGGTTCAAGCCAGGCTTGAAGGGACGCTTGGACCACATCCTCCACCAGAGCCAGCCCCTGGCCTGGGAGGGAGAGGAGTCTCTAAGGCCGCAGGGCGGCGGGTGCTGGGGCTCTCACCGTGCAGCTGGGGTTGCCCGGCTGCATCCGCAGCTCCGCCAGCACCCAGATGCCGTTGGTCAGCTTCAGGGACTGGTAGAGCATGTCCTGGCCCTCCACGTTCCTCTTGGCGACGGTGAAGATGTTGCTGCTCTGCAGCTTGCTGCTCGCAGCCTCTGTGGGGTCACATGGCCGTGGGAGGCCCCACAGTTAGTGCGGGGGGCTTGGGTACAGGCGAGGGGCTGGGGCCAGGGGCTCGGAGTCCTCACCTGCATTGAGGGGACAGTCTCTGATCTGGAACTGGGCCTCATTCTCATTGAGAATATCCTTCCATGTGGCCAGGAACATTGCTGGACTGTGGGGTGAGCGGGGTGAGGGTGAGATGTGGGCCTATCATGAACCTGTGGTCCCTCCGCAGCTCAGCAGGAAATGGATCTGGCCTTTGTGGTTCCACCTGAAAGCCGACAACAGGCACTAGCTGCCGCACAGCCTTCCTGCTTCCCTGAGCACACCCTCTGCTCTGTGAAGGAGGCCTCGGTGCCACTTCCAAATGACCCTGGCCTCCTGCACCCGGGCCTCGGCTCTCCCCTCCCCACCCCGACACGCCTTCCTCCTCGGCGAGCTGCTGCTGGGTAGTCACAGCCTCCGTGCAGGGCTTCTGTGGCAAGCAAGAGATGACATGGGCCAAGGGCTCCACGCCGCCAGGGGCAGGGTGCGGGCCGTCTGTGTGCTGTGATCAACACCCTTCTCGGGGGTTCCAGCCAGGGCACAGAGGGGGTTACCAGGCGTGGGGCCTGACCTAGGCTCTCTGCAGCCTGTGGGACAAGGCTGAGGAGCCAGCGAGAGAGCCCGGGAGTGAGGTGAATTCCATGTGGCACAGCCCACCTGTCAGACCAGAGCTGGCCCTGGGGGTCCTGGGTATGCCCCTCACTCCAGGCTCTGCAGGGAGCAGCGACTCCTGGACTCCACTGTGCACAAGGCAGTCCATCTGGGCCTTGGTAAAGGCACCACCTTGTCAGGTTCCCAAGCCACAGCCCCATTTGAGGCATCCCAGTGGGCTCCCTCATGACTCACCCATCTTCCCATCCTCCACAAAGAGGATGTGCAGTGAGTACAAGGTGCTGAAGTAGAAGACATCGATGTTCTTCATAGCCACCTATGCACAAGGGGGTCCCCAGTCAGTCCCTGGGGCTTGATACAGTGTCACTGAGCAGATTCTCTCCCGGGCCACTCCCTGGTAAACATACCCCTTCATCCCCTGACCTGGGCCTCCCCAACACATCTGCAGCTAAGAGCTTGACTCTGCAGACACAGCCCTCTGCTGACCCTGGTGGGGCCCAGTTGGTGGGTGGGTACGGACTGGGGTGCCCGCCCTGCCCAGAATGCACCTGCAGGTTGTTCAGAGGCTCCATCTTCATGACCGAGCCCACCGTGCTGAGAGGCAGGGAGATCTCCACTGTCTGGTTGGGGCTGAGTGGCACGTGGACCTGTAGGGGGGTGGCGGGGGCCAGGCCAAAGCTGGGGGGAGAGAGGAGCCCCGAAGGGATGGCAGGGGGAGCAGACGCTGATGTGGGACAGGTGAGCTCCTCGGGCTCGGAAGCTGGGCTGTGGTCGGCAGGGAGCCTCTCACCATGCCAGCCTATGCACACTCCGGGCCCTGGACAGAAGGATGGGCTCTCAGTCCTCCTCCCCAAGATGGCCACGTGGACAGGAAGAAAGAACCCTAGGCCAGCTGCTCTGCCCCAGCCTGGCTGCAGGCCTGAAGCCCAGCTCTGTTCCTCTCTTCTCGGCCAGGCACTGGTGGGCCCAGGTAAGCAGGCCTTGCCCTGTCCTGCCCTTGAGGAGCTCCGTCTAATGCCAGGGGCCTGGAGGGTAGGCTGCTTCTACCTTGAAAGCTCTGGGACTGCCCAAGTCTCTGCTGCCAATCGCCAGCTCCCAGGAGGGATCTGACCATCCCAAGCAAGATGCTAGATTTTACCCTCTTGGCCAAAACTGGCCAGGGTCACACAGTGGCTACAGAGAGATTCAGGAAAACCCTGCTTCTCTACAAACCAGCACAATGGCAAATTACGAAGAGCCTCATGGGTGTGAGACATGCCAGCCCCAGGCTCTTTGAAGATAAGTCACAGGGCATGGGACTGGGGGCACGAACTGAGTGCTCAGTATACCCGGGCTGTGCATTCAATATTCTACCCATTCCTAGCCTCATAAAAACAGGCAGGTACACTTCTTCCCATCCCTAGATGTGGACACCGTCTCAGGGAGGAGCAGGCTTGGGTCAGACCCCAGAGAGTGATCAACACTGTTGAGAATCAGAGTTTGAGCTGCCTGACCCCAGCCTGTGCTCTGCCCAAGAAGGCATCAGGCCCGGCTGGGACACAGAGGGAGATCACTTGGGGAACCTCAGGCCCACTTGGTGGCTCAGCACACCAGGCTTTCCTGAAAGCTCCACTACTGCCAGCTACATGACCTGTCCAAGGAGCCTAGGTGTCATTACCTGCTAAAAAAGGGTGATGGCAGTGACTTTGCTAGGCCATCAGGTGACTCAAGTGAGACAATACTCCCAAAGTCAGTGTCGCAGGGTCTGGTGTCCAGGAGGCATTCAACACACAGTAAGTTTCCTAGAGGAAACCAGTGGGACCACCTCTCAGAGACTGGAGCATTTCTGTGGCCTCCAGGGTCTCATGAGGGTAAGTTGGCAGAGCTAGCCCCAGCCCCAATCTGCCAGAGGGTCAGGACTTACTGGCTCCCAGGCTCCCCTGGGGAAGCAGCCCCTTCAGTCAACTTAGAGGCTCAGTTTGCTCATCATGAGCAGGGTTAGAAGAATCATCAGGAGGGGCTGCCAGGGGTCTCCAGGGAGCCCTGGCCTCACTGGCCCCGTCTATGATGGTGCCAGACAGGCAGCCTTCCCACTGACATCCAGTGTAGGAGACCTGCTGGGGAGGGACCTGGAGCATCTACCACTCCCAGAGGCCCCATCTGACACTTTAATCCTCTGCCACACTGGGGAGGCTGGCAGGCAGGCCCCCTCCCCACCAGCTTTCTGAGATCTGGTCCCTAAGACGGGCCCCTCCTGCTATGTGGGGTGTTTGCCAGCAGTGGGCTCCTCAGCTGGAGCAGGGAGTTTCTGTCTGCAAAGCACTCCTTTGAAGAGTGGAGTCCAAAATAAGGGGGGCCAGATGTGGTGGCATGTACCTGTAGTCCCAGATACCCGGGAGGCTGAGGCAGGAGGACCTCTTGAGCCCAAGGGTTCAAGACCAACCTGGGCAATATACTGAGACCCCATCTCAAGAAAAACTAAAAGGAGAGACGCCTTTCCCAACTCTGCCTGGTATTTTGGAGTCCATATGAAAAGGTCACTTGGGGATAAAAATCCCACTGCTAGGCTGGGCTCAGTGGGTCATGCCTGTAATCCCACCACTTTGGGAGGCCAAGGTGTGTGAATTGCCTGAGCTCAGGAGTTCGAGACCAGCCTGGGCAACATGGTGAAAACCCATCTTTACTAAAAATACAAAAAATTATCCAGGTGTGGTGGCATGCACCTGTAGTCCAGCTCCTGGCGAGGCTGAGTTAGAATTGCTTGAACCTGGGAGGTGGAGGCTGCAGTGAGCCAAGATTGCACCACTTGCACTCTAGCCTGTGTGACACAGCGTTACTGTCTCAAAAAAAAAAATAAAACCAGTGCTTTAGAGAGTTTTGGCCCGAGGGGTGGTGGGGAACATCCTCTGGAAAAGGGACACTGCCCTCCCCCCTGCCTGCAAACTCCGGGTCAGACTCTTGAGTGGACTCCCGTAGGCCTCCCCTTGAGAGCTGTGCTGACCCCAGGGAGCTTACCTGTTGCAGCTGAACTGTATGATAAAGTCGGTCATGACCTACAAGGCCTTGTTAGCTGCAGGTCCATGGAGATGGAGCCCACCTGGCAGGTGAAGGTGCCTGACATCTCCAGCCCCTTGGCCTTCATGGCTGGGAGCCAGACCTGCAGGGAAGAAGATGTGGAGGGGGCAGGTAGGTGCCTCTTCCCCTAGCCCAAACTCAGCCAACCTGAGGGTGCTTTTTCTCTCTCCTGCAGGGGCCTCCCAGATCCAGCACCCCCACCTTTACTGCTAGGGGATGACCAGGTGCATATCAGGAAGAGAATAATCCCATGTCCCACCTAGGACACCGCCACGACCTGGTTGCCTCTTGGATCAGCTCGTGGTGGGGAGGCACTTGGGCATTCAAGGGCTGACGTGAGTCCTCAGAGGAGAATGGAGGGTTCTCTTGGGAAGGGGCTGAAGAAGGCCATGAGCCAAGGATAGAGCTCAGTGCCCAGTGGCATCCTGAGGCTCGGTCAGAGCCTGGGCCTTGCTGGCCATCACCACCTGTCCTCCTTTGTAGGAGGCAGGACTGGCCTTTGGCCATAGAAACTGGTCAGACCAAGGACAGTACCTAAGAGGATCCCTCGCCTGGCTGGCCTTCTGCTGCTTAGCTGCCCTTGTCATTCGAGTCTCAGCTCAAGAACCACCTCCTGGAAGCCTGCTCCCAGGCTCCCTCGTCCCAGTGGTGTTAATGGCAGATAAATATGAGCTTGTGTCCGTCTCCCCTGTACCCGGATAGCTCGCTGAGGAAAAGGCTCTGTTTTTCTGTCTTTACCTCAGCTCAGAGCCTGGTGTGAAACCAGTTTGGGGAGTTTGCTGAGCAAACAGCATGAGTTACAGCCCTGCCCCGGAAGGACATCCACCACTGGCATCCTGTGGACAGCTCACAGGCCCCTTGGGGTCAAAAGGCCCAGACCCTACTGACAGCTTCCAAAAGCACATCCAGTGCCAGAAACTGCAGAAACATCAGGCACCAGCCCTCATCCCACCCTAACCCCCTTGCAGTGGTCACGCAATCCAAGTCCCATCAAGGCCACCTCCTACATCAGCCTCCAGGGCCTCCACTTCATCTCCAGAGTCACCACCAGCATCTGAGCTGCCACCAGATGTCCCCAGCTAAGACAGCAGCTGCAAGGTGGCACCCCATTTCCACCCTCTCCCCCTTTCCACAGCCACTGAAGTTATCTTGTGAAGTGCAAATCTGATTATGGCACCCCGAGAAACCCCTTCCAACCTTGCAGTGGCCTCCACAGCCTGGTGCCCATCTGCTCTCCAGGCTTGGCTTGCTCCTGCCCCTGGGACCTCACACCCATTGTTCTCTGCTTTGAAAGCGCTTTCCCAGCCCGATCCCGCTAGGTTAACCCTGAGCACCCTCTGTGCCCCCTGGCCAGAGCTGTGAGGACAGAAAGCAGCCTGCCTTGGCTCTCAGCTGTGCCATGGCAGCCGAGAGTACTGCAAGGCAGGCTGAACCTGACCTGGGGCATGGCTCCCTCATGGTCCACTTCCCCCTCTGTCAGGCCTCCTTTCTCCTGACCCTCTCAGTCGTCCATGGCTGAGGATGGGGACCGCACTGCTCTTGGTCACTGTGGGTTCATCGTGTCTCACACAGGTCCTAGCAATATACTGAGGGAACAATCTTCAATCTTTATTGGATGAACCAATGAACTATCACCTCCAGCTGATCCAAATGCTTGAGGAGCCCAAAAGTTCTGATGCACAGCCAGCCTCATTCCCTTAGACCAACAGGGTTGGCCAGTGTCTTTAACCCCACAGGCGGGGTGTGGAAATGCGTAAGGAATGAACAATTCCAGGTGGCCACAGGGCTGTTGGGAAGATGTGGATACCTACTGACTGATTCTGAAGGGAGAGTGCACCCCCACCCTAGAACCCTCCCATGACCAAGGCAGTGGGGAAAGTCCTGCCCATGTCATAAGGACTCCTCCACCAGGCAGCCTGCCCTGATGACTCCTGAGTTGGTGATCCCATCCCTTCTCCTTTCCAGCATGCTCTCATCAGATACACTCATCTGACTCTTTACAAAGACAAAGCAGAGATAACACTGTTAGGACGAACACACCTGTAATTCCAACACTTTGGGAGGATGAGGCATGTGGATCACCTGAGGTCAGGAGTTCAAGACCAGCCAGGCCAACATGGTGAAACTCAATCTCTACTAAAAAAGCAAAATAGCTAGGCATGGTGGCAGGAGCCTGTAATCCTAGCTACTTCAGGAGGCTGAGGCAGGAGAATCACTTGAACCCAGGAGGCAGAGGTTGCATGAGCCGAGATTGTGCCATTGCACTCCAGCCAGGGTAATGAGCAAAACTCTCTCAAAAAAAAAAAAAAAAAAACACATAAGTCTACTGCCAGCTTGCCAAAGGCCAGCTCCAGGCTGTCTATTCCTGGCAGCTCTACAGTGCCTGGCAGGGGCTGGCACCCACAGGGTTACAGGAGTCTTTGCTGTTCTGTCCGTTAGTCCTGCCTTGTATGCCTGTGATATCGGGCTTCTGGTGAGTATAGCCAATCCAGGTAGTAAGTCAACTGCACACGCTGTATGTCATACCACGATCCTACACTCCCTTGGCCCTGCTGGCCCTGACACCCCACATGTGAAGGCAGGGGCACAGGTGGTTCTCACACTGTGGGGTCTGTAAGGGTCTGGAGCAGAGGGTTTAGTGCTTCATTCACTTCCAGACTGTCACCAGCTGTGTGACCTTAGGCAAAAGCACTCAGATTTCTCAGCCACAAAATGGGAGGAAGACCCACAAGGGACTGTCAGAAGGAGCACATGCTAGCAGCAGCTGTGGAATGCTGTGTCGTCCCTGCACGGAAGTATGCAGCTGCTAGTGTCAGAGCTGCTGTCTGCTGTGGGCATCTCAGTGCCCAGACCCCGCCAGGGGGCTCTAGTCACCAACACTGCAGGTGCAGTTGGCAAATGGTGGGGAAAGCCAGCTCAGCGGGGAAAGGGGGACATGCTCCCTCTGGCAGCTTCCTTGACACTGACGACATGGCCCACACTGAGCTTTCCTCCGTGCCTGGCCTGCATGTTCTCACACCTGAAACAGCTCTCCTTTCCTCAGCCCTAGCTTCTCCCTCCCGGGGAGCTCTCAAGTCTGTTTCCACCCACAGGACACCCTCGTTGTCCAGCTGCAGCAGCACTCCTCCCTGCCACAGAACCCCCGCCTCGGTGTTTCTGCCCCGCCCCTCCCTGCAGACGCAGCCAGCTTTCTCAAGTGCAAATCAGACTGCTTCATCCCTCTGCTCAAAACTTTCCAATAGCTCCAGCTGTGCCAGGATCAAGAGCACACACACAGCCTGGCCCTGCCAGCCTTGCCAACTTCCTCCCTCACTGATCTCCAATCTAGCCAGGAGTCTTGGGGTTGTGCCCTAGGTGGCACGGGGCATTTGTGGGCATCTTCAGGCGGCACAATGTGTAGTGGGCCAGAGTCGGGGATGCTGGACATTCTGCCATGGGACAACCCCGCAACAAGCAACTGTCCTGCGTCCTTCAGTATTTTCTGCATGGTTTCAACATACCCTGAGACTTCTATGAACACAATTCTCAGGAAAATAGAGGGAAGCCTGTTCTTAGGACCTTACTGGAAGGCAGCGACCACTTCAGAAACAAACGGCACCACTGGCCAAAACACGGGGGCCAGGCTACAAACACCTGGGCTGTGGCTGTCACAGTCACAGTGACTTTGCCCTGCAGCCAACACCTGGCAACTTCATGTCTTCTGGGGTAAGTGGAAGGGCGTGCCCAGGTATTTATAAACTGATACATAAACTTGTATTCTCTTTTTTTTATGTCTCCATGCAGTGAAAGCATCTGAGTATTTTTGGAATGCTATGCGTAGGTAGGTTACACAGCCCACCAATTGCATTTAAGGAGAGGAACAGTGACAATGTAAAATGTCTATGATGTTTAAGGGGTGCTGGGTCTGATGGCACTGAGAACTACTGCTCCCAGCTGACAGGCCTCTGCTGATTCCCTGGCTGAGGCTGGGGTCTCCCTTCCCACCAGGCCTTGACACAGGCTGTTCCCTTGACCTGGAGCACCCTACCCGCTTTGTTCAGCTAATGAGTTCCTGCGATCCCTCCTCTGGGAAGCCTTCCTAGCCCCCCGCCCCAAGCTTGATTTAGCTCTCTTCCTCAGTGTCCCCATGGCCCCTGGCTTCCCTCATCAGCGCTAGCCTGAGCCAATTCCACGGCTGAGGCCATTTAAAGGAGCCCACATACCAGTCTAACCTCTCTGCTCCTGCCAGGAGAGAAGGCAAGTGACTTACTGCTTTGGGGGCCACATATGATCCTGACAGGGTGCCCACGCCACTGGTTAGGTCAAAGAGGTCACTCAGGCCACTGCTGATGGGTGCTCCAAGATTGGCTGGTACTGCTGCTGTTGGAGATGCCACAAAGTTGGTGCCCCCAATCTGGAAAGAGAGGGAAAGAGTCAGAGGTGGCATCAGGGGCTGGGAATGAGTACAGCCACCTGGCTCTTTAGAATACACCAGGGGCCAGGGGCAGGGCAGCCTCTACATCAAGTCTAAGTTACAGAAATGAGATAGAGGTGGGTGGAGAAGAGAGGCTGAGCCGTCCCATGCCCTGCAAGCCTTGGGCCTTAGGAGTCATCACTGGGAAAGGGCTAGGGACACTTCCAAATTGACACTCAGCCCATGGATAAAAAGAGGTCCCGAGACACACGGCTGGGTGGAGACACGCTATGTGGATGGGCGCTCTCCCTCCAGGACATCAGAGAGGGTTTGTGGGACTGAGGGCTGGCTATCCCGGGGATGACAAGGCGATGTGTCATGGGTGGTGAGGACTGGGCAAGAATCCATGGCTATGGGGCTCAGTTCAGTGGCAGTTAGATGCCAGTTGGACAGGGCAGAGGCTACCAGGACGCCGGACCAAGGCAGTGGCTCAGCAGGCGGGGCTGCTTTGACATCACCCGCCCCTTGGGATGCTGGGCCCATGCTTTCGGGAGGAGCAAGGACAAAGGCTTGGTGACATAGGGGTTGAACCGTACCCCTTCAGGCTCATCCCCCATCTCCAAGCGGAAGCAGGCAGGTGAAGAGAACAGGCAGCCACATGCAGAGAGAAAAGCCAGGAAGGAAGACAGATGAGAGAGAGAGAAGGGAGAGGGAAAAGATGAGTCAACTGTAGCTCCATCCGAGAGGAGTGTGGTGTGAGGCTGTGCCGGGGCCTACGACAGGCCCAGACCTGTCTCTATGAAAGGCACCACCCCCACGCCTTCACCCAACACCCTGCCGTCCTGCACCACAGCCCCTCCTGCCTCATCCTAGCGGCACTGATCATCAGGCTCCTGCCCCCGTGCTGCCCCCATGGGGACCTGAGCTGAGCACAGCCAAATGAAGAGGCTTAGCCACCCCCAGCACCTGGCCCTGCAAGTTGCCTGAGGACGCCCCAGGGAGATACCCAGGTCAGTCTCACCACTCCCCTCTCTCCCTGACCTCCCATGCTCTCAAATAAGCCTGGCTGGGCTGCTATTGCCAGCTAGGGCAGCATGAGGGTAAGTGGACACAAGTCTGATTCTTCAAAGCCAGAAACACCTTCACCTTACAGGGCAAAAGTGACTGTGACGCCAGGATCAGGGCAAGGGCTAGGATAGGCTCCCTGCCTGGGCTCTCCAAGGTCTAACAAGGGAGTGGAATCCTGTCTGCCACTCAGGCTGTGTGACCTCAGAGGGAAGGCTGCCTGGCCTCTCTAAGCCTTGGCCTTCTCATCAGAAGTAGGGAGCTCACAATCGCTTCCAAGGGCCGATGGTAAGGACTCGATAGAATGTATCAGAGGCACCTGGCTGGTGCCTGGCCTGGAGGCATGTTCAGTGACTGCACCTCTGAAGACCATTATCAACATCATCCAGAGGGCCCACGACATACCAGGCTGTCAATGCCACCGCCAAGAAGGTCCACAGCTCCCATCTGCACCGAGGAGGTGGCCAGGGGCGGGCCGCTCACCGGGGGGCCGAGGTCCAGGTTGAGGAGGTCACCCAGCAGGTCGCCCTGGGCGGGGATGACATCTGGCTGCTCCCCGGGAGGTGCTCCAGCAGGGGCTGTCTCAGGGCTCTCTGTGCTCTCATTCCTGCCAGGACACAGAAGGGAGAGAAGGTCAGTAGGGCGGAGGCATGAGGATGTCTCAGGAAGGTCAAAGAGACCCCAGCCTCCAGGCGCTTCCTCCAGCACAGGCACTGGGTCTCTTCACTGTCCCCAACAGGGCTGTCCACACGGCCCCACTGCTTCCCCATTCCCACAGCAGACCCATCTCTTAGGGCCTCCATGAGGATGAGTGAAGGGAGACAGTCCCCTGCTTCTACCCCTCAGCCCATGCTAAGGAGAAAACTGGATGCCAGCGCCTTGGGACGGTGCCGCCAGCTCACACCAGCCACCTGGGAGCAGCAGAGGAGGAGGTGTGGACAGGGCTCTGGAAGGAGACGGAACTGGTCTGAGTCCCAGCTCTGCTGGCTGTGGGGTCCTGGACCAGTCAAGCTCTCCTTGTCTATTGTTCCCATCTGACGAATGGGGACATTTGCTCCCAGAGCTGTCATTAGCATGGAATGAGGTCATCTAGCAAATACCTCACGTACAATAAACATCTGCTAAAAGGTGGTCAGTTTTCCTCAGACCCAGGCCTTGCCGGGGGACAACACACCAGGCCCGAGCGCCTGTGCTGCTCAACTGGGGAAGCAGGTGCGAGGCTCAGGCCCACCACTGGCCTCTCACTCACGAGGCAGTGTGGGGTGGCAGGCTCCTGTGCACAACGCCCCGGCCCCCCTCCACAAAGGCACTGGGAGGCTTATGATAGACGGAGGCCAGCGTGCTGATGTAGCAGATGAGCTCGTCCAGCAGCGTGAGCTCGATGAGGTCTGTCTCTTCAGAGATGAGTGGCTTCTCCACCAACACCACCTCCTTGGCTGCCACCGGGTCCGTGGAGAGCAGACGCCAGTAGATGTAGCCACGGTCCCGCAGGTCCGGGTTATCTGAGTCCTTGTGGGGGTGAGGAGAAGCCCATGAAACTCAGAGCAGAGCAGCCAAGTTAGGAAGAGGGGGAGAACTTCCCGCAGCCCCATGATCCAGGTGGGGCACAGGGCTGGCCAGTGGGGACAGCAGTCCTGAGTGCTCCCACGAGCCTGCCCCTACACCGCGTACAGGGCCGTGCACCGGGCCCGGGCTCATTCCCCATGGTGCTCTACTCCAGCCTGGCCACTCCTGTCTCTGCTCTCAACCACCCTCTGTGGCCTGCCCTTCCTGCCCGCTATGCACACCCTCAGGTTTCCACGGGCCCTCCTTCTCCTCTCTCTAGTTTGTCTCAACTTCACTACTTGATCTCACTGAACTTCAATTTGTGTTCTAAGCTCCCTGAGGGCAGGGAGCTTGAGTTACTCTGGGGCTGGAAGCCAGTCCCACCCTCAAGATACCAGTCTTAGGAGTGGGCCTGACTTCAGGTCTAGCTGCTGGGACAAAAGCTCCCCTGCTTGAGTGAGGGCTTTGCTGGGCATGGCGGGGAGGCTGGGGCACCCACCTGAGTGGCCAAACGGAGGACCTGCTGCACCAGCTCCTGTGTCTCTGTTGGCTTCTTCAGGAAGAGTTTCACGATGGCGGTCAGCAGCTACAGCTGGACCTGCAGGGAGAGAACAGCGGTGACGGGGACGGAACAGCGGTGACGAGGAGGAAGTGCGGGCTTCACATGGGGATAGCGGGAAACCAAAAAGGCTTGAAGAGGAAAAGGGCGTTCAAAGTCCCTGGAAGCCAAGCACAGCAATTCTAGGTTTGGGGTTGTCACAGCACACAGGCAAAGGGCCGCCGTGGGTGTTGGTGCCACTGACCAGCCAGACCTCAGCATCACACTCAAGGAAGGAGCTGAGCAATGGACTATCTGGCAAATCCAAGCAGGCTGGGGACTGTTACCCAGCTCTAGGGTTCTAGAAACCTGTCGGAGCCCTAGACGCTACAGCATTATGAGAGGCTCACATGTGTGGCTGGTATGCTTCTTATCAGGGCCATCTGTCAGCAAGTGGCGACAGTACCATGGAGGCCCACAGAGACTGCCATCAAGGAGCTGAGCTTCTATCAGAGGGTGGGAACCATTTCTGGTGGCCCTCCACCAGCCCCTGCCACACACCTGGACATCCCTGAAGCTGGCCTCATCCCGGCCAACACCTCCTTGCCCTTCAGATCTCATGCCAACCCTACCTCCAGACCCCCCACGCTTCTGCAGCCTCTTCCACCTCACAGCAGCACCAGTTGCTGGCTGTCCTGTGCAGGGAGCTCCCTGTGGGCTGGAGGGAGGTCTGTCTTGCTTACTGCTGTGTCACTAGTTACTGCTCGATCTAGTGCCTGCTGTATAGCAGGCACTTCAGAAATACTTGCTGACTGAAGAAATATCTATGCGAGAACAAGTCTCTGCACATAATCCCTCCTTAGTCACGGCCTCCTTTTCGCCAGTCCTAGGACAAGAGGGCAGCCTGAGGCTCCTGGAGTCAGAGGCACTGCAGGAGCCCACAGGCTGTGCCAGGGACAGGTCTGCAGCAGGAGGGCAGGAGTGGCAGTGCAGGAAGCTCAGCAGCAGCCGTGCTGGTGGCATCTCCGGGACCCGCCCAGCAGGAGGGCACTTGTGCAGGGAAGGCTGAAAGCAGCGGGTGGAATGGAAGACGTGGTCCTCCAATTCTGGGACGAAGCAGAGTCTTTGCAATTTGGTTACAAGTGGGCCAACAGCAGTGAGCTGGCTGTTTCCAAGGCAGGAGGCAGCCCAGCATCTGGCCTCCAGACTCTAGCCCCTGCCTGGGTGGCCAGTGGGAAGCCATTCATCCCCATCTGTAAAGGAGAGGTGTGGCTTACTTCAGGGATTCTTGTGAGCTTGCCTGAAGCTGGAGTCAGATCATACCTCATCTGAACGCCAGTTCTATCACTTCCCAGCTGGGTGACCCTGGGCAAGTCATTTAGCTTCTCTGAGTCAGTTTCCTAATCTATAAAACAGGCATTACACCTCCCAGGGTTAATGGGGATGATGAGACCACGCATGTGAAGCAGCATTATGTATTCTGCTCACTATGA